>SZWC01014920.1:25633-37826 GCA_023375785.1 Penium margaritaceum
TGTCAAGGCATTGCGCACAATAGCCACACCAAGCCACCACTTTTTTACCTTGCTCATACCTGCTAGGTCATTCCTACTACACGTGCATTGTGATTGGGCACACTGACCATGGCTGACTCGTGTTATGACTCGTAGAAGTTACAGCCACGTTGATAACTTTGTGGTCATGGTCAGTGGCAGAGGCAATCTTTGTCAAGGCATTGCGCAAAATAGCCACACCGAGCCACAAGCATTCTACATTTTTTATACCTGCAAGATCATGCCTAGTACACGTGCACTGTGAGTGGGCACTCTGACCGTGGCTGAGTCGTGTTATGATTCATGGAAGTTACAGTCACTTGGTTACATTTGTGGTCGTGGTGAGTGGCATAGGCCAACTTGTCAAGGCAATGCGCACCATAGTCACCCCGAGCCACCGGTATTCTACCTTGTTAATACATGCACGGTCATGCCTAGTACACGTGCACTGTGACTGCGTACTCTAACCGTGACTGACTCGTGTTATGACTCATAGAACGCACAATCACTTGGATAACTTTGTGGTCGTGGTCAGTTGCACAGGCTAAGTTTGTCAAGGCATTGCGGACAATATGCACACCAAGCCACCGGTTTTTACCTTGTTCATACCTGCTCGGTCATTCCTAGTACACGTGCACTGTGATTGGGCACTCTGACCGTGGCTGACTCGTGTTATGATTTATACAAGTTACAGTCACTTTGATAACTTCGTGGTCATGGTCAGTGGCAGTGGCAAACTTTGTCAAAGCACTGCGCACAAGATCCATACTGATCAACTAGTATTCTACCTTGTGTATATGTGCAAGGTCATGCGTAGTACACGTGCACTGTGATTGCGCACTCTGACCGTGGCAGACTCGTGTTATGATTCATAGAAGTTACAATTACTTGGTTNACCGTGAGCCACCGGTATTCTACCTTGTTAATACATGCACGGTCATGCCTAGTACACGTGCACTGTGACTGCGTACTCTGACCGTGACTGACTCGTGTTATGACACATAGAACACACAATCACTTAGATAACTTTGTGGTCGTGGTCAGTTGCGCAGGCTAAGTTTGTCAAGGCATTGCGGACAATATGGACACCAAGCCACCGGTTTTTACCTTGTTCATACCTGCTAGGTCATTCCTAGTACACGTGCACTGTGATTGGGCACTCTGACCGTGGCTGACTCGTGTTATGATTTATACAAGTTACAGTCACTTTGATAACTTCGTGGTCATGGTCAGTGGCAGTGGCAAACTTTGTCAAAGCACTGCGCACAAGATCCATACTGATCAACTAGTATTCTACCTTGTGTATATGTGCAAGGTCATGCGTAGTACACGTGCACTGTGATTGCGCACTCTGACCGTGGCAGACTCGTGTTATGATTCATAGAAGTTACAATTACTTGGTTGATTTTGTGGTCGTCAGGAGGTTGACGGCGAACGCGATGTCTGGGCGCGTTGTCGTCGCTAGGAACATCAGCGACCTGATGACTCACAGGTATCTGGTCACGTCAACTGGCTCCCCCACAACGGCTGGGTCAGGACTCTTCAGATTCGCCTGGCCATCGGGTGACATGGGTGAGGATGTACTCGGCACGACCGGCAGGTCCTGCGCAAAGCGGGTGGACAGTGTCTGCACATAGGCGGCCTGGTGGATGTGCAGGACGCCCTGGGAGCGATCATGCTCAAGCTTCATGCCCAGGAAGACTCTGGTAGACCCAAGGTCCTTCATCTGGTAGGCGGCGTGTAGCAGATCCTTGACACGCTGGATGGCAGCCGTGTCTGGCCACGCAATGAGCAGATCGTCGACGTAAACCAGAACAGCGGTGAAGGTCTGGTCTCGCAGACTGATAAACATTGCGGGGTCAGCGGTACTGCGCTGGAGCCCGCCACGAAGGAGCATGCTGCTGATTTCTTGGTTCCAGCACCGAGGCAACTGCTTTAGGCCATAAAGGGCCTTGCGCAGTCGCCAGACTCTCCCAGTGCCGTCGTTGAAGCCTGGGGGTTGCACCATGTAGAGCTCCTCACTCTCCAGTGAACCATGGAGAAAAGCGTTGCTCACGTCCATCTGATGCAGCTCCCACCCGTGCTGGGCGACCAGAGTGAAGAGTGCCCGGCTAGTGGAGAACCGGCCAACTGGGGCAAAGATCAGGTTGTAATCAACCCCAGGAATCTGGGCAAACCCCTTGGCTGTAAGGCGGGCCTTTTACTTGTCCAAGGACCCGTCGGGCTTCCACTTGCACCGAAAGACCCACTTGGCGCCAATGGCCTTCCGTCCTGGGGGAAGGTCCACCAGATCATACACGTGGTGCTGTCGGATAGCGGCGAGCTCAACGGCGCAGGCAGCGTCCTAGTGTGTGGCCTCAGGAGAGGCTCGTACCTCGCGTATGGTTTTTGGGTCCTCCGGGCGTGCTGTGGAGCGGACTGAGAGAGCGTGTGCAAATTGAGCCCCAGGTGGGATGCGCACGAGTGCAGCCGCAACAACATACCAATGCTCATGATGAAGCATGGCTTAGCCCAGTGTGGAGCCTGGGTGAACGTCTGCGATGATGGCCGAGGTGGTCAGGCCGAGGGCCTTGGTGCCAGGATCCCCACTCACGACCGTGGGAGCGGTGGAGACATGTGGATCCACGGGGGTTTGAGGCGCCACGGAGCGCGGTGCGACGGTCTGCACGCTCACTGAAGGTCTGGGTCGGAGGTTGCCGCCTGGGCCACGCGGTTAGCGTGGCAGGGCAGGTGACGACACTGAGTCCATCGGGCTGATGGAGGCGGACGGGGTTGCTAGCCTCGAGTGGCCCGCGGATGCAATCAAGGTTGTCGGCCCGGAGGGACCAGCGGACCCGACTGGGACTGCCGGCCCGGAGGGATCAGCGGACACGACTGGGGCTGCTGGCCCGGAGGGACCAGCGGACGCGACTCGGGTTGCTGGCCCGGAGGGACCAGTGGACGCGACCGAGGCTGCTGGCCCGGAGGGACCAGCGGACGCGACTAGGGCTGTTGGCCCAGAGGGACAAGCGGACGCGACTGGGGCTGCTGGCCCGGAGTGACCAGCGGACGTGACTGGGGCTGCTGGCCCGGAGGGACGAGCGGACGCGACAGGGGGTGCCGACCCGGAGGGACCAGCAGGCGCGACTTGGGCTGCTGGCTCGGAGGGACCAGCGGACGCGACTGGGGCTGCTGGCCCGAAGGGACCAGCATACGCGACAAGGACTGTCGGCTCGGAGGGACTAAGGGATTTGTCATCCGGAAACGGCAGGACGGAGGACGGACTCACCACTCCCCCACGCGACGGGATAGACACGGACGAGCCGGAGCGAATGAGGTCGAGAGGAAACAGGTCCTCGAAGAAGAGGGCGTCCAAGGACTTAACGATGCACTACCGGGAGGGATCCCAGAAGCGCTAGTCCTTGGACTGATGAGAAACACCAAGTAAGGTGCATGGACGTCCGCGAGGGGCGAGCTTGCCACCCTGATGTGGGACGGGCAGCCACACAATGGCCACGCAGCCCCAGACGCGAGCCGGGCGGAGGTCAGCGCGCTGACCGCACCAATGCTGGTACGGTGTGGACTGGCGAGGAAGGGGACCGTGGGGAATCCAATTCCAGACCCAGGTCATGAAGGCCATGGCTTCAAAATAGAAGCCCTCGGAGAGACCAGACTCAATCCGCATGGTGCGGACGGTGTCGGCCGTAGTATGGTTCCACCGTTCATAGACACCGTTCTGGGCAGGAATGTAAGGCGCGGACGTTTCATGACAAATTCTACGGGAGGCGAGAAAGGTCGCAGCCTCACCCAAATACTCACCACCGCGATCGGAGCGAAAGCGGCGATGAGAGCGGCCGCACTCGCGCTCCGCAAGGACAAGCCAGTCATGGATGGCGTGGGCGACAGCGCTCTTCTGCCGAAGGTAGAAGATTCAGCGGTAGCGAGAAAAGTCGTCAGTGAGGGTGAGGACATAGCGACCATACTCGCCGACGAACTTGATGGGGAGAGGACCCATGACGTCCGAGTGGACAAGGTCGAGGGGGGCGGACGTACGGGAGGAAGACAAGGGTGAACCGGTGCATCTTCCCCTGAGCGCAGTCAATGCACTCAGTTGGGCACGGGAGGGGAAAAGTCTCCGGGTCAGGGCCCTTGGCCCGCAGGGTGCGGAGCATGCTCTCTACAGCAACAGAGTGCATGTGGCAGATGTGGTGGTGCAAGAGGCGAGTGTGCTGAGGAGAAAGCATAGTGGTGACAAACACATGGCCTATGGCGGCCGACGGGGAGAAAACGGAAGGAGAGGAGGAGAGGCGAGGTACATGCCACAGGTTGCCACGGGCGGTGGCATGCAGCACAACAAGGCCAGACTGACGCAACGACACAGTGCCAACACCCCGCGAGTCAACAACGTCCATGCTCATACGGTCAAGGGCAGTGACGGACATAAGGCTGAGCTCAAGACGAGGGACGAAGAGGACATCGGTCAAAAAGACGTCACCGGCAGGACCACGGAAATGAACGACGCCAACACCACGGACAGGCAACACCTGCCTAGAGCCTGTCTGGACACCGAAAACATCACCTACAGGATCGAGCATACTAAAGGCCTCACGATAGGCCGTCATGTGATGCGTGGCCCCGGAGTCGATGATCCAGGTCTCAGCAGGGTCCTGGATCTGGGTCGCAAGATCACTAACAGTCACATGGCAACAAGCAAGGGACGCGGATGTGGTGGAAGGAGGTGCGAATCGAGACTGCCAGTCGCCAAGCCAAGCAACGTCGTCCTGGGAGGGGGTAGCACAGACCATGAGAGACGATGAGAAAGATGAGGAAACGGGGCACCACCGCAGCTCAGTCTCGGTCATGCAGGGCTAGACAGGGGAGAAGGAAGTGATGCAACTCGCACTTCCCTGGGGAGGAGGGCGAGGCAGGCCGAGCTGGAGCGCGATGAACTCCTCTAGCTGGCGCTCACGGGAGGATGGCCCGGGAGTGTAGACAGAGTGCGGGGTGATGGCATCGGAGCTTGGGTAGAAGGAGGACTGCGCCGGCGGCGACGACTGCGGCGCTGGTGTCGGCGGGACCGGCAGAGCAAGCGGAGTGGTGGAGCTGTTGGACGAGGCGGAGGTGTCAGAGCCGGCGACAGCCACGGTGACAGAGGCGAGACGGCACTCGCACTGGCGACACATGGTGGCGATGATGCAGGCCTCATCCGTTGGTAGAGGGCACGTGTACCACCCGTGCCCAGGCTGACCACAGTTGTGACAGGCCGAGCCGCCAGCGTAGGACCCGGTCGACGACTGCTGCTGCTGTTGCTGACCTTTGCCTTTCTTGTTCCGACGCTTCTTCCCCGACGAGGATGAGGTAGCCGCGACGGGGGAGGCGACGGCCACGGAGGCGACGACAGGGGAGGCGACGGCAGGGGAGGGGACGGCCTCTGTATGCTGGAGTCGGGACTCCAGACGGGCTCCCTCAATGCGGAGGAAGAGCTCAAAATCACAGGGCATGAGGGTGCCCTGGGCTGCCATGGTGGAGAGAACGTCGTGAGGGTAGTGGACGAAGACGTCCGCATACGCTTCGGTAGCACTGCGCTTGATGGTGAGGAGTGCGGCCAAAGGGGGTGGGGCAACGGTCCCAAGGCGACGAAGGATGTCCTCCGCCCGCTGCCAGTAGGAGGTGACCGTCTCTGTCTCCCCCATGTGCAGGAAGTTGAACTCCCGTAGTAGGCGGCTAGTCTCAGCGTCGCTAAATAGGCAATGGGGACGAGTGAGAACGTGTCACGCGGCTGTAGGGTCTGGGGTGGCACCAGCGGTGAAGTCGTCCAAGAAGGGCTCGAGGGCGAGGCGGGAAGCCGGAAGGACGACAGGGACAAGAGCCTGGACGACACGACCAGCGTCATACAGCTGGTCGGCGAGGGTGGCATCATACAGCAGGGTGTAATTAGCCCACAGGCCCTCACCCTGCGTCCAGATGCGGAAGCTGAGCTCCCAGCTCCGGAACTGCTCGTCGGCCTGAAGCGACGGCGGCGGCGTCTCAAAGTCCTTTTGCCTGCGGCTGGCACCCAGAGTGGGGCCAAGGATGGAGGTCACTGTCTGCCGCTGGCGCAGAGTCTGTTGCTGCGGCAGGTATTGTGTGGCAGTAGACACAACTGGGCTGGCGCGCCCTGGAGGGGGGAAGGACGGAGGTGCATTGGGGGCAGACTGGAAGACTAACGGTTGCAATGCCGCAGGCTGCTGTGTCAAGGCGGCGAGTTGTTGGTGAAGAGCAGCGAGGGGGTCAAGGTTATCGACAACAACGTCGGAGGGCTGCTGGCGTCACTTCTCCTACTGCTTCTGCTGCTGCTTTTGCTATTGCTGCTGCTCATGCTGCTGCTGCTACTCCTGCTTCTCCTACTGTTCCTACTCCTCTTGCTATTGCTGTTGTTACTACTGCTACTGCTACTCTTACTACTGCTGTTGCTGCCGTTGCTGCTGCGACTGTTGCTGCTGCAGCCGCTACAAGAAAGGGGGGGTGGGGGGCCCCCAACAGAGGAGGACCCCTCCCCAGTAGGGCTACCAGCCATGGTGTGATGCCCTTTGTTTTGTTTTGTTTTTTTTTTCTCTTAGTGGGTTTCTGACGTCAGTAATGGGGTCTGCTGAGGGTGGTGGACATCCTGCCCACCCTTAGGATGACCTCCCCCTTCTCTTGCCCCTTCCTTTGGTTTTTTTTAGTTGATGACATCAGCAGTGACGTCAGCAATGACGTCAGTAGCACGATGCTGACATCCACAATGGCGGTTGTTGGGGCCGTTGCTACAGCTGCTATTGTTGTTGTTGCTACTGCTGCTACTGCTGCTGCTACTGTTTGCTCCTGCTGCGGCTGCTATTATTGTTGGTGGTGCTGCTGCTGCTACTATTGCTGCTGCTGCTGCTACAGCTGTTGCTGCTGTTGCTGTTGCTGCCGCTGCTACTGCTATGGCTGCTACTGCTGCTGCTGCGCCTATAGTTGTAACAACAGTTGTTGTTGTGGGCTTCTGCGGTTGCTAAGGCTGTTACAGTAGCGAAGGCAGCTGCTGTAGCAGCGGCGGCAAAGCAGGTGGGGTGGGGGAATGTTTTTGCTCTTTTTTTCTTTCTTCCTCGTTTGTCACAGCGGGCAGCAATCCGTTGTCAGCAGCGAGCAGCGAGCTGCTGCTCGCTGGCAGCGAGCTGCTGCTCGTTGGCAGCGAGCAGCTACTCGCTGGCAGCAGCAAGCTGCAGCTCGCTGCTCGCTCCCTGCGGGCAGTGAGCAGCAGCAGCCGCTGCTGGCAGCTGCTTGCTGTAGCAGCTACTACGGCTGGCTACTGCTGCGGCTGCTGTAGCCTGGTACTGCTGCTGCACGCTGCTGCAGCTGCTGCTTGCTGCTACTGCTGCTCGCTATTGCTGCGGGCTGCTGCTGCTGCGAGCTGCTGCTGCAAGCTATTGCTGTTGCGAGCTGTAATTGGGGGCTGTTACGAGGTGATGCTTTTGCCTGCTGCTGCTGCTGCACGTAGCTGCTGCTGGCTGCTACTGCCACTGCTCGCTGTCGTTGCTTGCGGCTGCCGCTGCTGCAAGCTGTTGCTACTGCGTGCTGGTCCAAGTAACTGCACCTGGGTGACGTTGCCGCGTGCGTCGTCGCCCGCAGGTGTTGGACGCGGCCTGCCGCTCACCTCCTCGCGTCATGTGTGGGGGTCAGTGCTGCTGAAAAAATTTCGGCAGCATTTCCCCTGGCCCATTGGCCGTGGGAAAAAATCTGACGCCGCCACCAGGCGGGTCAATGCTGCCGGAAAAAAATCCGGCAGCATTTCCCCTTCACTGGCGCGTATGGGGGTCCGCTGGTATTGTCTGGCACCTGTACGCCAATCTTTTGCTGCTGCTGCTAAGCTCTGGCTCTGATACCAAGCTAGAAACCTAGGCAGCAGGTTGGGGCAGCATGTGTTGTTGATGCAGCGTGCGAGCTTCCACGCTCGTTGCTTAAGTCTGCTGCCCCCTTAGTCTGCTGCTCTAGAGACTAAGTCTGGAAGCTCTGGGTTTATTACTCAGAAGTGCGCGCGCCAGTGTTAGCGCCAGAAAGCAGCTGAAAACTGGAAGTAACTGATTAGTAATAAAGAATGAGCAACAATGGGAGACCCCTCCAAGTTCTAGCTCCCCCCCACTAGTGTAGAACTTGTTACTCAGCTAACCAGCCAATCAGAAAACAGAGCTCTTGACCTATTTTCTGGCAGGCATGGTTTTCTCCGTGAGCCCTGCAAGACGTCCGACAGCCCAAAACCCGGGCGTTGTCCGTTTTGCCTCAAAACTGGACCATACCATAATACCGATGCTATGAACGCAGTCGTGCGGTCAGAATCAGCTAGAAAAATAGCTACAATAAGTTATGGCTGCATGAACGCAGGATGTGCCTATGACTGTCAACGATGCCAAACAGGACCATACAACAGGAGACATGGACCCTAGGCATCGCATGATGCTGCAGACGCAATGCCACAGCCAGACTTAGCGCTAGGTGCATGCAGACAGCATCTGCAGTGGCAGTGACCGCCGGCGGCTTGATCACCGAGGAGGCATGCTGATGGAGCTGAGTGCATCGCTTGAGGAGGAGGCTCCAGCGACGGGTGAATGGGCCTCAGTGAGCGTCGGCTCTACCGAGCGACACTCCAGCAGCGTCAAGTCTCGCCGTCAGTCATCTGCACGCCGATGTACACAAGCCGGGAGGACACAACAGAGTACAATGAGAGATGCACGAAAACCAACAGGTGGGACGCAAAACGACCAGGGTTTGGCTGGACGACACGACTCAGTGTCAAATGTTCTTCAATTAATAAACACATGCAGAGAGAGATAACAAATGACAAGTCCACAACATAAATACTTGCCGCGGCGCACGACGGGTGTCGCACGCGGCAGTGCAAGGTCTGTCTTAAAGCCGGCCCAAAAACACTGTTTTGGCCGTAGCTCTGCGCAGACAAATGAGAACGTTGTTGCGATTTGTGACGTTCATGTATAGTCTACTGTGACCACTCTGCCGTGTCCATACTCGTGCAGATCCCTAAGGCGGGCCCTGGTGACACCAGTGCAACGACTGGCGGCGGACTACCAGCTTGGAGCTGGCCGACTACCATTCCAGAGCCCCGGACACTGCCGGGACTTCTTGCTATTTTTTTGTAGCTTGGAGGAGTTCTTCGGCGGACTGGCCATGAGCCTGATTTGCATGTTCTTGCTTTGCGTGTCCACCGTCTGATGATGGATGCATGCATGTGACCAGTCGTAGCGTCCGTCTTGTGATTCTGCATGTCTAGGTTTAGACGGTGTAGCATTCTGACATGTGTGCGCAGAGTTATGGCCAAAACAGTGGTTTTGGGCCGGTTTTAGGACAGCTCTTGGACCGCCGTGTGCGACACCCGCTGTGCGCCGCGGCAGGTATTTATGCCATGGACCTGTCATTTCTCATCTCTCTCTGCAAATGCTATTGAAGCATTTAGACACTTTGCCTTGTGTCCCCTAGCCAAACTCTTGCCGTTGCGTGCACAACTTGTGACTGTCGTCACCGTCTCATCACGCACTGACGCCTGGTCAACGGGAGTGTTGCTAGGAAGCTTCCTTGTGAGAAACTGCTAGGAAGCTTCCTAGCCTTGCTGCTGCTGACGTGGCGACACTGTCCAGTCAGCTGATGCACTAGCAAGCAGGCAGGTGCAAGAAACAGCAAGGATCAGGCTAGGGAGACGCGCAAAGTCTCATAAGCTCCAATAGCTTAGTAAATGCAGAGAGGAATGACAAATGACAGGTCCAGGGCATAAGTACCTGCCGCGGCGCACAGCGGGTGTCGCACGCGGCAGTCCAAGAACTGTCCTAAAACCGGCCCAAAACCACTGTTTTGGCCATAACTCTACGCACACATGTCAGAATCCTGCGCCGTCTGAACCTAGACGTGCAGAATCAAAAGATGCACGCAACGACTGGTCACATGCATGCATCCATCGACTGACAGCGAGTATATAATGCAAAAACATGCAAATGGGTCTCATGCCCAGTCCGCCGAAAGGCGCCTGCAAGACGTAGAAGGCACAGCAAGGAGTCCCGGTGACATCTGGGGCTCTGGAACAGTAGTCGGTCAGCTCCAGACGGGTAGGCCGCCGCCTGTCGTCGCGCCGGTGTCACCAGGGCCGCCTGCCTCAGGGATCTGCACGAGTATGGACACGGCCGAGTGGTCACAGTAAACTGTACAGAAACGGCACAAATCACAACACTCCCCCATGACCCGATGGTACGCATGTCCATACGCGTGCAGCACTGGTACATCCACATAGTGAGTGACACAGACAGATGAGACAGCAACGTGCATCCCACACTCAACCACTGTCACGCACGGGGCGAAGCCCAACAGAACGAATGGCCACCAGGAACTTTCCGCGTGCAAGTGCCTTCGTCAAGAAATCAGCTCGCTGCAAGTCACTGCCAACCCACATGATGGAGATCACGCGTCGCTCCACCAGATCGCGAACGAAATGATGCTCAACCGCAATGTGCTTTGTGCGAGCATGAAAAACACCAGAGTTCTCCGCAATGGCGAGAGCACTCTGGTTGTCGCAACGCAGCACAATGGCGGGTACTGACTGCCCTAGCTCAAGAGTCAGGCGCTGCAGCCAAACTGCCTCAGCAGCCCCTGCCCCCAGAGCCACATACTCTGCCTCCGACGAGCTACGTGCGATGCAGCCCTGCTTCCCGCTTCGCCAAGACAAAGCGGTACCACCGAGCAGGAACACATAGCCAGTGCGACTGCGCCCGTCGGGACTCCAAGCCCAGTCGCTGTCAGTGTAGCCGTCAAGGACCACCGAACACTGCCGACGAAAGCAGAGTCCGAGATACGGTGTGGAAACCACGTACCGTAGCACTCGCACAGCCGCGTGAAGGGCTCTCGCACGTGGAGCCTGCGAGAACTGAGCGAGGAGGTTGACGGCGAACGCGATGTCGGGACGCGTGGTCGTGGCCAGGTACATCAGAGATCCGATCAGACGGAGGTACAAGGTCACGTCCACTGTCTCCCCCAGCTGTGTAGGGTCATCCACCTTCAGGGCATCCTGCCCATCAGGTGTAATGGGTGTGGAAGCAGTGGGCACTGCACCGAGGAGATCGCTAAAGCGCTCCCCCACGACTCGTGCATATCGGGCCTGATGCAGCAGCAGTGTCCGATGTCTGCGATCACGTACAATCTCCATGCCGAGAAACACCGATGCAGGACCGAGGTCCTTCATCCTGTAGGCGGTCTGCAGGACAGCCTTGGCCTCCTTCACGGCCTCCAGAGATGGAGACGCAATCAGAAGGTCATCAACATAGACCAGGATGGCGGTGAGACGCTCGGGTGTCGGCAGGATGAACAGCGAGGGGTCAGCCTCGCTCTGTACGTATCCTGCACGAGTCAAGGTGCCTGTGATCTCCCGGTTCCAACACCGTGGAGACTGCTTGAGGCCGTACAAGGACTTGCGCAAGCGCCAGACCTTGTCACCGTCCTCAAAGCCTGGTGGCTGAGCCACGTAGATCTCCTCATCCAGAGAGCCATGGAGGAACGCGTTGTTCACATCCATCTGGTGTAGTTCCCAGTCATGCTGAGCCACTACACCGAACAGAGCTCGAGCTGAGGTCATGCGGCCGACAGGGGCAAAGGTGTCAGTGTAGTCAACTCCCTCAATCTGAGAGAACCCCTTGACGACCAAGCGGGCCTTGTAGCGTTCCAGTGAGCCATCAGGCTTCACTTTCTTGCGAAAGACCCACTTGACCTGAATCGCCTTCCTCCCGGGGGGAAGGTCGACCAGCTCATAGACTCCGTGCTCTCGGATAGCGCGAAGCTCATCCTCGCAAGCAGCTCGCCAGGCATCAGAATCCTGCGATGAGAGAGCCTCTCTCAATGTGCCTGGATCAGGGGCCAGAGAGGGGGAACTCTGCGTGGCAAGTGCAGACGCCACCGTGTCAGGCCTGACAGTCACGAGGTCAGCTGCTGCGTCACAGGCGATATGGAACTCGCGAGTGACCAGATCGTGCCCGATGGGGCACGCTGGGTGTACCTCTGTAGACTCAGTGCGGGCACTCAGGCCTAGGGCCTTTGTGCCTGGATCACCGCTCGCGATGCTGCGAGTGGGGCGCCTGGGTCCCGGACCCGACGCCCGCTGAGCTCCGGAATCCAGTGGTCGAAGGCGACCACCAGGCTCACGAGA
>SZWC01014921.1:8166-18183 GCA_023375785.1 Penium margaritaceum
GCCAGCGAAGTGCTGGCCGCCGGCCAGCCCTCGCTGACGCGAGGGGTGGTGCGCAACCACCCCTCGCTTCAGCGAGGAGGGAGGGCCGAACCGGCCCTCCCGCTACAGTTCCTGATCCCCTCGCGAATTGGGTAGAAGGGCTATTTGGCCCTAAAAACAAACAGGTGATCGCTTGATTGCGATTCTCACGTGAGAGCGAGAATCGCGAGGGGGGTGGACATGCCCCACCTCGCTTTGCTCGATCAGTGGCGCATGCCGCTGATCGAGCATGGTGAAGCGAGAGGGCAGGGGAGTCCTATTTTTTAAGTCGCTGGACAGGGCATCAATATTTTTTGTTTGCTGGGTAGGGCATTCCTGACCCCCTCGCGGATTGGGTAGAAGGGTTATTTGGTCCTTTAACTTAACAAAAAAAATTCACTCTAATCCGTGAACACATTGTCTTATGAGCAGGTTTTGTTTGCAAAACGGGATGAAGGAAGATTGGTCGACTTACCTTTTCATAGACCATAACTCAAGTTGTGACTCTTGAGTTGTGCTTGCCATGCCATCTTCATTTTGGTTAGAACCTTTGCTTGCCTCATGATATGCTCCAATCTCAATTTTCTTGCATTGTTTGTTATTCATGTGGAGTACACATCCTCCTTGACAGTTCAGAGTGGGGTTCTACTTCATTAGTTACATATGAGGTCTAGTTAGTGAATAAAACTCCATGAAGGAATCTAGTTCCAATTGAAAGATGCAAGGTTTGTGAACCCTCCCACCGGAACATGAGAGGAGCAAATGACCGTAGAAGATTTTCTTAAGAATTCTTATACATTTATGGGCATAACAATCCTTCTACTCAACCCGCGAGGGGGTTGGTGACGCCCTACCTAGCGACTAAATTACATTGATGCCTTGTCTAGCGACTTAAAAAATAAGACCGCCCTGCCCACTTGCTTCACCATGCTCAATCAACGGCATGGGCCGCTGATCGAGCGAAGCGAGGTGGAACATATCGACCCTCCTCGCGACTCTCGCTCCCACGCAAGAATCGCGATCGAGCGATAAGCTCTTTATTTTTTTCTTTCTACACGCAACCCCCCTAGTTTGATTTAGGGTTTTGTATGTTTTGCGCACACTCCGCCAACGCAAAGCATAAAACCGTACATTGAACCCTACATAAAACATGAAACCCTATGAAAACGTCTGTTTTTGAGATCGAGTAGAAACGCTCATTTGGTTTATTTTTTAACTTGCAAACCCCAAATGTTTCACATGAAAACCGTAGTCAAACCCTACCCCAAATTACATTTGGGGTTTTAGGGTTTCATCTTTGCGCGGGCTCCTTCTGGGCCCCACGGCAACGGGGCCCAGCAGGTTCCCTTTGAACGCATGGAGAGTCACATACCCCCCATATGAATTATACGCAACCCCCCCTCCACAAACATTCACAAACCCCTTGAATGAGAGGTCTGTGAATGTTCGAAGAAATAGATGACATCAACATGTCGTCAATGCATCGCATGCAGCGTCGACATGCTGCGATGTCTCGCTGTTCGCGGATTAAGTATCAGTATTCTCAAGCTAGTGGATAGGGGGGTGTTATTCTTCCAAACGCTAGATGAGATGTTAACATTCTTCCGATCGCCGGATAGGGCATACACACAATCAAATTTTGTGGGTAATAACTACATTTACATTATATTTATTCACTGGCTATCATTCAACTAGAGTGAGCACAATATTGCTCTGTTGAGAATTTCACACAAACAGCAAAAATGTAAAATCTGCCCTGAATTTGCAAGGTGTGTGGTCCATGCAGATTCGAAACTAAGGACGAAGTTTAGTTGAGTTTTACATAGGGCCGCAACTCGGAGGGAGGAGATTTTGAACTACAATATCTCTAGTGGTCAGAGATTCATGTCGTAGAGAATGATGAAAGGCTGTGCTAAAGTTACGTCAAAGGAAGATAAGGGTTTGGCACTTTGTGGAAAGAAATTGCAACGGTTCTCCCTTGAGACCACGCTTAGATGACCAAAAAAACGATGTGTGATTTTGAACCTTTCAATGAATTACTTTCTATTTATTATACTTTATATTTATTTTCCTTCTCCACTGCCTAAGCTTGTGTTTCACATTCTGGCAAAAAAAAACACAACTATCTTCCTGGTTGATTCACGAGTTAAGGTGACCGGGCTCATCGCCAATCTTGTTTGGTTCCTTAGCTAGGCCGTCCCCCCATCCACAACCATCACCGAACACCGAGAAAAACATACAGTTGAGATTGGCCTATTGTCCACCATGCGCCGCCTTTATCATTCCTATATCCACACCAGTACTATCATCCGTGATTGTGCCACACTCGACCATGGTTGGTTGACTGTGTCTTGCTGCACTGTGAACTCACTTTTTTTCTCGAATCGCATGGCAAAGAATTTAGAAGATAGTAGACGTTTTGTCCAACAATGCTGGTTACACCATGGTGTTTCACTATCTCTGAAGCACATTAGTGCACAGTTTAGATTTAGCTTCGCACTTGAATTGTGAGGACATCACACGCAATGCCCCCATCTCCCCGCAGGTCACTTGCCACCATGCGTTCCACCGCTCATGTCAATGTGAAGCTTTGATGGGGCGCGTGGTGGCATTGGAGGAGGAGCTGTCTGGCTTCACGTCTAGCAAATGGCGCATTTTGCTATCAACTCCTTGCGCAACTACTTCCCGCTCGACACGCGCTTCTAGCTTGTCTACGCCCACCACCAGCGCCGGTGTTGCTGCCTCTCCTGATGCAGCTGACGCTGGTGCTGGTGCTGCAGCGGACCCAACCGCTGTTGACGCTGCCTCCACTTCTGTCATGGAACAAGAAGGGGCCATGTCGGGAGCCCATCGCCGCTGCTGATGCTGCCTTTGCTTTTGCTAGTGCTGCAGCAGACGTCACCGCATACACGATGTTGAAAATTTGCCCCTCCGCATGCCCAAGTGCGGCGTCGGGAGGCGCCGATGAGCAACCAGAAAGTGGAAACTCCGCGCCGGCCAATCTGGCGACTCGAAGATTGCTCGGATCCTAGAATGAAGGATTGCCTTGTAAATGTGACGAGTCACTGAATCCGGTGGAAGTTGTTTTGCCGGAATCGGACAAGTATCGAGGGAGTTATGGTCTTCCAAAGTTGGGGTGTGCGCAGCGGCTCTGGGAGCCGGCTGCGACTCGAAATCCGGTGGATAATCAACCGGATTGAGTAACAAAAACACCATCTGGAGAAATTGCTCCGGAAGGCCTGCCGAGGCGTCCGGTGGATGATCCACCTGATCTAGTGGATCATCCACCGGATCCAGTAGTGCAGGTTGTTACTGAGGGACTTAGCCAAAATCCTGGATCGGCATCCGAAACTCAATAGTACGTTTTGTTACTCGGGGACTTCGCCAAAAACTCTGACTGGAGGTCCACGGACAGGTTTCAAACCTCGTCATACCCCATCACCAAACTCGGCCCAAAAGTGGGGGATGTGTCTGGAAAAATTGCAGGGGACCCATACATCACGTGCAATGGGATCTGCGCCTTGGGAAAGGCGCTTCACTCGTGAAGGAAGGCGCCACGGCGTGAGACTTTTGTGGTGGGTGAGACATGCGCTTCAGCAAGCATAACTTGGGCTACGCTTGGCCGAATCGCGCACAGTTTGGTGCGTTGGAAAGCTCATGACTAGCCCTATAAATCTTATGCATGTTTTTGAGCATTTACATGCTCAAAAACTAATGAAAATTCGCGTTATTCCCTTCACAAAAGTGACTATCTCTAAAATGCCTGCTCACATAGCGCGAGTCGACCAGAAAGCTCACGCTCAGTCTCAGATTCGCCCAAAACAAGAAGACGTGAACCAGTAGAGACAATCAGACCAACGTTGGGACCACACCACGCGGATTCCAACCTGACAACGGGTTATGGGCCCACTGGTCTGAACGCCTCCAACGTTCACGTCTTGCGCAGCGCACGGGATCGTTATCTTGGACGTCGCCGTGAAGTTCTGAGAACTCGTCGGATTAGCAGCTGTGCATATGGCGTAGAAGGAGACGAAGCCCATTCAGAAGTATGCGGGTACCCCGGGCTTTGGGCTATGGAGGTGGCAGTTCGAGTTGCACCTCTCGCATAAGGATCTGCTGGATGTCATGTTGGGAAAGGAGGTGCTTGTAGAGGCGACTGCTGCAGATGCGGAGAAGCAGGCCTTCAAAAAGAAGAACACGGAGGCGGTCATGCTCCTGTTGTCCGGGACAACCGAGTCACAGTGGAGCTACTTCCAAGGCTCCAAGCTGGCAGCCAAAGCTTGGCAAAAGCTCTGTGCCATCCACTAATCCAAGTCGCTTGTGAACAAAATCTTCGCGATGAAGCGGCTCCTCACGGTGACAATCGAGGAGGGAGATGATGTAATCTCCGCCATGCAGTAGATCGAGTCGCTCGCCTCGCAATGCAACAAAGTGGGATGGAAGATCGACACGCCGCTGCAGGCGATGGCCCTCCTCATGGCCCTACTTGACAGTTGGGGCCCACTCATCACCGTCCTCTGAGGATGGTCGGAGGACAAACACACCTATGGCGCGGTCGCAGAGTACATCTGCAACGAGGCGTAGCGACGAAGCTGCGCGGAGTCCTCGTCTTCCTCATCGGCCCTTGTCACCAAAACGCATGGTGGCGGAAGCGGGGGCAAAGGAAGCGGTGGAAGGGGTGGTGGCAAGAAGGGCGCCAAGAAAGGTGCGTGCCGCAGCAGCGGCAAGGAGGGCCATTGGGCCCGTGAGTGCCCGGAGGAGGCAAAGATCGGTGGCAAAAACAGCAAGGCCAGGTCGCTCCTCAACCACAACAAGAACCACTTTCTCAAAAAGGTCAACAGGCGGTGCCTGGATTCCGGGTCGAGGAGCACCCCTAAGTCGAGAAGGTGGGGTTCGTCACCTACGAGAAGTCCTCCAAGTCAATGGTGGTCGCGAACAACAAAGTCGAGCCGGCGGCCGGCCAAGGCGACGTGGAGGTGGAAGTTTTGGTGGGCGGTAAGAAGGAGCTGTGCACAATTCGTGATGTGCAGCACGTCCCCGGCCTGGCTGATATCCTGAGTGTCATCCGCTTGACGGACAAGGGGTATAAGGTGCTCTTTCGTAGGAAAGGCGCATTGGTGCGCATCGTCGGCGACGGCGAGGTCGTGCTGGAGGCGAAGCGCGAGCGGGATCTCTACATCGTGGAGACCAAGGTGGCGCCCTCGACATCCAATGTAGCAGATTCACAAGAGCGCGTCGTCAACATGGCCAAGGGAGGAAGCGCTGATGTGGAGCTATGGCAATGACGGTTGGGGCATTCGGCGCCCGCAAATGTTAAGTAGATGGCGAAGCGCGACATGGTGCGCGGCCTCATCATTGACGGTGCAAAAGCGGCACCAGATGGAGCAGCGCACAAAAAGTGTGAGCCTTGCATTTTGGGCAAGGCGCGGCGCAAGCCGTTCAATGAGAACGAGGCTCACGCAAAGGACCTGCTGGAGATCGTGCACAGTGACGTGTGCGGACCGTTCAAAAGGCTGTCAAACATCAGCTTGAGATACTTCGTCACCTTCATTGATGACTATAGCAAAAAACTCTACATGTACTTCATGAAGCGGAAAGGCGAGGTCCTGGACCGGCTGAAGGAGTACGTCACAACGGTGGAGAGGCAGACTGGCCGGAAGGTCAGAGCACTATGCAGCGGCAGTGGCGGAGAGTACGTGGACTGCAGTGGGTGGATGAAGCAGCACGGCATCAAGTGGGAACCCACTACGCCGTATTTGCCATAGTCCAACGGAGTGGCAGAGCGGGCAAACCAGATGCTTCTCAACATGGTGCGGTCCATGCTTGTGGATGCGAGGTTGCCGCGAGGGTTCTGGGTGGAGGCTGTGCGTACAGCGAGCTACACCATCAACCTCACCCCAACAGCAGTGCTGAAGGGTAAGGGCAGCTGGAAGATGTTGCAGGAGGTTTGGAGCGGGCGCAAGCCAAACGTGTCGCACCTGAAGGTGTTCGGGTGCAAGGCGCACGTGATGGTGCAGGCATCGCAACGTTGCGACAGCAAGCTGGAACCGCGGGCAAAGCCGTGCTTGTTCCTCGACTACGAGAGCGCACAAAAGGTGTATCGGCTCTGGGACCCACGCACGCAAGAGATCATCCACAGCCGTGACGTTGAGTTTGACGAGCAGTAGAGCTTTAGCAGCGGCAGCAAAGACATGAGCGTCAGGAACACTCCAAAACAGGGGGAGTGGTTCCAGCTCCTTGACTACGAGGAGTAGCCGACAGACGTGAGGGTCAATGATGCGGCGCCGGAGTGCGGCGGTGCAGCAGGTGCAGTAGCTGACGCGGAGGACTCCGATGATGATGCAGGTGGGCTGGAGAACCGGCAGAATGATCTGTCAAAGGAGGCACCGCGGGTGCCGAAGTGTGCACACCCAGAGGAGTTCGCGTCGGGCGTCAAAGAAAAATCATCCGGAAGCGTCGCCCGCCCAGTTGATGGTTCACCAGCGCAGGAGAGATCCTTGGGGAGCCGTCCGGTCGATGATTCACCAGAGTGGACAAAGTTGGAAGGATCGCTGCAGAGCGACAAGACGCCACCAAAACTGCCGCGCCGTAGCAGGAGGCAGCGGAGAGCGGGCATGCGTTTCGACGTAGGCACCGGTCGATGGATCGGCATGATGCGGTGCATGCTGGCTGCATCAACGGAGCCGACGACAGTGCAAGAGGTACTTGCACGGCCCGAGGAGAAGCAGTGGAACGCTGGCATCAAGTCGGAGTTGGCATCCATTGCTTAAAATGACACATGGCAGCTGGTTGACAGGCCGAAAGACGCCAAGGTCATCGGCTCCAAGTGGCTCTTCAAGACCAGGTTCACAAAGGAAGGTGTGGTTGACAAGTATAAGGCGAGGCTCATGGCAAAGGGGTACGCAGAGCGTAAGGGCGAGCACTACAATGAGACGTTTGCCCCCATCGCCAAGTTCACAAGCATCCAGGGGATCCTTGTGGTGGCAGCCGCGAAGGACATGGAGCTCTACCAGATGGACGTAAAGGCGGCCTTCCTCAACGGTATCATCTACAAGGAAATCTACATGGAGGTGCCGGAGGGGGTGGAGGCGCCGGAGGGCAAGGTGTGCAAGCTGCGGAAGTCCTTCTACGGGATAAAACAATCGCCCTGATGCTGGTACCCATAGATGGACAGCTTCACGGCACAACTCGGCTTCAAGCGCTGTGAGGCGGATCATAGCGTGCACGTGCGGCACAACAAGAAGCTCCATCAGATTGTCGCACTCTACGTGGACGATCTGATCTTGTGCTCCTCAGACCTGTCGAGCCTACAGTAGACGAAAGAGAAGCTGAGCAGTAAGTTCCAGATGTCAGACATGGGGGAGCTGGAGTTCTACCTCGGGGTGAGCATTACGCCAAATCGGAGGGCGTGTACATTTGAGCTGGGGCAGGCCAAATACGTGGCCGAGGTGCTGAAGCGGTACGGCATGGAGGACTGCAAACCAGCGCGCAGTCCTGTCTCCACGACCTGTGAAATAAGTGCGATAATGGCACCGCAAACAAAAGAAGAGCAGGAGGATATGGCAGAGGTGCCCTACCAATCGACTGTGGGCAGCCTCATGTACGCCATGGTTGCGACTTGACTGGACCTGGCCTACACGGTGGGCCAAGTGAGCAGGTATGTGGCCGATCTAGGGCCACTACAGTGGCAGGCGAAGCGCATCCTCCGCTACTTGCAGGCGGCGCGGCACGCATGCCTGAGGTTCGACGGCAAGGGACGGGTGTACCCCTTGTGTCTTGTTTGTTACACCGATGCAAACTACGCCGGAGATGTGGATAAGCGGAAGTCCACATCCGGTTACGTATTCTTCCTCGCTGGTGCAGCGGTCTCGTGGTGGAGCAGAAAGCAGGAGTGCATCGCCACCTCCACAGTGGAAGCACAGTTCATCACGCTGGCCGAGGTGGTCAAGGAGGTGGTGTGGCTCCGCATGTTACTGGGGGAGCTGGGCGTGCCGTAGCTGGAGCCTACGTTGGTACAAGAGGACAATAGCGGCTCCATCTCGCTTACCAACAACCCGACGCAATAGAGGAGGACGAAGCACATCGACATGCGTTACCACTACGCATGGGAAATGGCCGAGAAGGGGCAGGTGGTACTGCAGCACGTACAACATGCTTGTAGCTTGCTTGACCAAAGCGCAAACCGCTGACCGGCACGCGATGAGCGTGGCCGGACTTGGGATGACCAGCTATGACGGGCTGGAGGGTGCAGCGGAAGATGAGTGAGAGAAAGCAGGAGCAGTGGGCATGGCAGGTGCAAGGGGGAGAATGTTGAAAAAATGCCCCTCCGCATGCCCAAGTGCGGCGCCGGGACGCACCGACGAGCCGCCAGAAAGTGAAAACTCCACGCCGGCGGATCTTGCGACTCGAAGATTGCTCGCATTCTAAAATGGAGGATTTCCCTGTAAAGTTTACGAGTTGCTGAATCCGGTGGAAGTTGTTTCGCCGGAATCGGACAAGTATCGAGGGAGTTACGGCCTTCCAAAGTTGGGGAATGCGCAGCGGCTCTGGGAGCCAGCTGCGACTTGAAATCCGGTGGAGAATCGACCGGATTGAGTAACAAAAATACCATCTGGAGAAATTGCTCCAGAAGGCCTGCCGAGGCGTCCGGTGGATGATCCACCTGATCCGGTGGATCATCCACCGGATCCAGTAGTGCAGGTTGTTACTGAGGGACTTCGCCAAAATCCTGGCTCGGCGCCCGAAACTCAATAGTACTTTTTGTTACTCGGGGACTTCGTAAAAACTTCTGATTGCAAGTCCACGGACATGTTTCAAACCTCGTCACACCCCATCACCAAACTCGACCCAAAAGTAGGGAAGGTGCATGGAAACAGCACAGGAGACCCACACATCACGTGTAATGGGATCTGCGTCTTGGGAAAGGCGCTTCGCACGTGAAGGAAGGCACCACGGCGTGTGGCGGCGTCAGGCTTTTGTAGTGAGTGAGACCTGTGCTTCGGCAAGCGTAACTTGGGCTACGCTTGGCCGAATCGCGCACGGTTTGGTGCGTTGGAAAGCTCATGACTAGCCCTATGAATGCTGTGATCATGATCATGTTAAAAAACTAATGCATAATCGCGTTATTCCCTTCGCAAAAGTGAATGTCTCTAAAATGCCTGCTCACATAGCGCGAGGCGACCAGAAAGCTCTTCCTCACTCTCAGATTCGCCCAAAACAAGAAGATGTGAACCACTAGAGAAAATCAGACCAACGTTGGGACCGCACCACGGGGATTCCAACCTGACACACGACACCCGTCGTATACTCCGACGCCGGCGCTGTCGCCGACACCGTCGTCGTCCGTCGATCCGTTCGGTACGTCCATCCGTCTGTCTGCCCGTCCTTCTGTCCTTTGGTCCTCTGTCCATCCATCCGTCCATCCGTCCGCACGTCCATCCGTCCATCCGTCCGTTTTTCCGTGCATCCGTCCGTCCATCTGTCGGTCTGTTTGTCCGTCCGTCCATTTGTCCGGCTGTTTTCTTTCTCCTCCATCCATGCACCTACCCACCGACCCACCGACCTACCGACTCCCCACAGACCACCCCAACCATCCACCCACCCAATCATTCATTCATCCTCTCATTCATTCCCTCTGCAGGCCCGTAGCTCCCTGCAGACACAGCAGCTGCTGAGATCATGGCGCGCCACCGCCATGATCTCAGCTGTGCATGCGTGCATGCGTGCGTGTCTGTATGTGACTGTGTGACTGTGTGACTGTGTGATTGTGACTGTGTGACCGTGTGTGTGTGTGTGTGTGTGTGTGTATGTGTGTGTATGTGTGTGTGTGTGTATGTGTGTGTGTTTGTGTGTAGGGAGGGGTATGTGTGTGTGGGTTTTTGTGTGTGTGTATGTGTGTGTGTGTGTGTGTGTATGTGTGTGTGTGTGTGTGTGTGTGTGTGTGTGTGTGTGTGTGTGTGTGTGTGTATGTGTGTGTGTGTGTGTGTGTGTGTGTGTGTG
>SZWC01014921.1:23118-37203 GCA_023375785.1 Penium margaritaceum
CCATGTCGGTCATTTTGAACCGACCGCCCAGCTGCCGCTTCAGGTTCACCAACTCCTCCATGTCCGATGACATGAGGATGAGGTCATCCACATAGAGGACCACAATCTGGTGCAACCTCGGCTGCTTTTGCACGTACACGCTGTGATCCGCCTCGCAACGCTTGAAGCCAAGCTCGGCCATGAAGACGTCCATTTTCAGGTACCACATGAGTGGCGCTTGCTTGAGCCCGTAGAGTGCCTTGCGAAGTCGGCACACCTTCCCGGGCGGCGCGTCCACCCCTTCCGGCACCTCCATGTAGACCTCCTTGTCTAGGTCGCCATTGAGGAATGCGGTTTCTACATCCATTTGGTGGACTTCGTAGTCGTGCGCCGCCGCCACCGAGAGGATGGAGCGAATGGAGGTGAACTTGACCACCGGCGCGAAGGTTTCGTCGTAGTGTTCTCCTTTTCGCTTGACGTACCCCTTTGCGACCAGCCGCGCCTTGTACCGCTCCACCTTCCCCTCCTTGGTGAGCTTCTTCTTGAAGATGCACTTGGAGCCGATGATTTTTGCGCCCTCCGGCCTATCAATCAGCTGCCAAGTACCGTTCTCTTCGTGGGAGACGAGCTCAGATTTTATGGCTCCCTCCCACTCAGCCCCATCCTTCTGCTGCAATTCCTCCTTGACGGTCTTGGGCTCCTCTTACGCAAAGAACACTCGAGCAAACCCAGTCCAGGTGCCCTGCACGGCATCGTACCGTTTTGCTGTCCTCCTTGCGCGTCCGCTTCTCTGGGGCTGCTGCTGCTGCTGCCGCTGCTGCTGCTGTTGCTGCTGCCATCTTGCGGCACCACTTGCACCGCTAGCCTGCTCCCCCTCTCTCAGGGACCATGGAGATGCGGGCTCACTCCCCGCCTCCTCGTTCAGCTCCACTACTGCCGGCGCTTCGGACTCATCGTCCGACTCGGCTGAATGCAAATCAGCTGCTCCAACATCGCCCGGATGGTTCTCGCCGGCTGGCGCCGATGGGACGTCACCCTCTTTTGCATCTTCCGGCGTCTCTCCCTCGAGGAGTCGCAGCCACTCCCCCCGCTTGGAGAGATCCGCGTCCTCGTCCGTTCAACGACTGTCCTCGTCAAACGTGACGTCGTGACTCTTCACGATCTGTTGCCTCCGCGGGTCAAAGAGCCGGTACGCCTTGCTCCCGCTCTCGTACCCGACGAAGATGCACCGGCGAGTCCGGGGGTCCAGCTTGCCCCGCCCCTCCCGTGCCTGCACAACAGCATGTGCAACACAACCAAACGTGCGGAGGTGTGCCACAGTTGGCTTCCTCCCGCTCTACACTTCTTGTGGCGTCTTCCACACCTTGGACTACGCGTCTTTTAGCGGCTTCGTCGGCATTAGGTTCATGATGTACGCCGCTGTCCGTGCCACCTCGCCCCAGTACCGCTGCGCGAGGCCGGCATCGCTCAACATGGACCGGACTATGTTGAGGATGGTGCGGTTTGCCCTCTCGGTGACGCCGTTCTGCTGCGGAGAATGTGGCATAGTTTTCTGCCACAAGATCCCCTTGCTCTTCATCCATGCCGAGCAAACCTCGTACTCGCCACCGTTGTCGCTCCGGAACGCCTTCACCTTCAACTCCGTTTGTCGCTCCACAGCCGCCACAAATTCCAGCATGCATGACAAGACATCACTCTTCCTCTTGATGATGTAGAGGTAGAGCTTGCGGCTACGGTCGTCGATGAAGGTGACAAAGTAGCGCGCCCCACCAATTGAGGACTCGAACGGTCCGCACACATCCGTGTGCACCACCTCCAACTTCGCCGATGCACGCGTCCCTTTGCCCTCAAACAGCTGCCGTGTCACCTTGCCGACCACGCACGGCTCGCACACGTCATTCTTGGCTGCGTCGAGGCTCTTGACCTCAAGACCCCGCACCACTTCCGTCTTCGTCATGTCCCTCACAGTTGAGGGAGCGATGTGACATAGACGTTGGTGCCATAGATCCAGGTGTCCTTCATCCTTTGTCATGAGGTTGACGGTGTTAGTCCTAGCCATATCGGCAAGAACTTTGGTACGAAGAAGGTACAAGTCCTCCTCCCTCTTGCCACGCACAATCACCTCGCCATCCCCCTTCTTCCGGATGATAGCCTCTTTCTTGTTGAAGAGTACCTCGAGCCCCTTGTCGATAAGGCGGCTCACGGACAGCAGATTTACCCCAAAGTTGGACATGTGGAGCACATCATAGATGGTGCACGGAATGACTTTCCCGTTCACCACTCACTCAATGCGAACATTGCCTTCGCCCGCGACCAGCTTCGTTTTTCCGTTGGCCACTGTCATGCGCCGCTCCGTGGTGCCATAGGTGACGAACGTTGCTCGGTTGCATTGTGTGTGACGGCCTGATCCGGAGTCAATCACCGTGACTTCCGGATCTGTCAAGTCGGTAGACTCCCTGGCCATCATGGCTTGGGTGTCCTTCTTCCCGCCCTTTCCGGGCTGGTCCGACTTCTTGTTGGGACAGTTGCGTGCATAGTGGCCCTGTTTGCCACAGTTGTAGCACTCCCCTTTGTTGTCACCTTTCTTGGTGCCCTGCTTGGCACCCTTCCCCTTCTTGCCTCCCCCTCCACTTTGAGGGCGGACGGCATAGGTGGAACTTGATGTTGCCCCACTCTCTCTCCCACCACGCCGCATCCATTCATTACGGACGTAGTCAGCCACCTTTGGGTACTTTAGCTCATCGGCGGACCAGCCGCCTACGACGGTGATCATGGGACTCCAACTGTCCGGCAAGGCCAGGAGGAGGATCATGGCTTGCAGCTGAGGGTTGACCTTCCATCCGGTGGCTACACACTCGACAGTAAGGGACTCAATCTGCTGCAGGATCTCCATGATGTCGTCGCCTTCATTGGCTCGGAGGGTGAAGAGCCTCTTGAAGACGAAGAGCTGGTTAGCAAGGTTTGTGGACTGGTAGATGGTGCAGAGTTTCTTCCAGGCCTCCGCGACCTCCGTGCATCCTTGAATCAGTGCGCGCTGCGGCGGAGCTAGCACTAACACCAATAATGCAAGCGCCTTCTTGTTGCGCTTCTTGTACTTGTCCACTTCCTCCGGCGTCGCGGTATCCGGAGGCGCAGTCTCTTCACCGTTGACCAGCTCAAGCAGGCCCTTGTCATTGAGGTAGACCTCAAACTGCCATCTCCACAAAGGGAAGCCGTTTCCATCAAACTTGGAGACGGCGCCGATGCTTTCTTGCTCGGTCGTTGCCATGGCGCGCCTCGGTAGCGTGAAACTTGAAGAGCTGGGGTCCTTGTAGGCAGGTGGGCCCATAGCCCTTTGTTATCTCTAGTGGGTGTGGGGGCACCCTCAAGGATGCCTAGCTCTCACTGAAGCACGCTACCAGTGTTTGGGCAGCCAATGGACACCAATGGTGAAGAGTGTGGAGCACAAGGATCACGGATGTGAGTGGGCAGAACACGTCGCATTCAGTAGATCTGAATCGAAACACGTTTCTTACTTAGCATAGTGAGATTACATCAGATCCTTATAGCTTGTGATCTAAGCTTTCCAACACATCCAAGCACGCCCAAAATGGAGCAGTAGAGCCCCTGCTACGGCCGTCGAAGTAACCCTTGATGGAGCTGCCCACTTGGCCTTGCACTCTAGGCAACGGGAGGCGCTTCGACGATGACCCGTCAAAGCGCCTTTCCTCGCCCAGAAGTCAAGGAGAAGTTCATCCTGGTCAAGGAGGTCCTTATGGTTACCTCATTCATGCCCCTAGTGCATTTGGAGGCCATTAGGAATGAACTCGGATCCCTGGTGGTGGAATATCCTGTCACCCATGGCGGGTACCAGATTCCACCCACCCCACACCCGATTTTTGGGCTAGGCTAACTTTCTGAATACTCACTCAAATCGAGCGATTCAAAGCTCGATCGTGCATGGGAAAATCCAAGGAATCCAAATCTAAAGTCAGGTGAGGTGTTCGACCACTCCTCAGTGGTCGAACCAGGGAGTACGATCAACGGCACTCATGGCAAGGGGCACACCATGTCAACAGCACAATCCCTTCCATGGAGCGTGATTTCATAACTGGCTAGGAAATGATCCCTTGTGTATATTTTGATTCATGTACAGCGGTTTTCAGCTATTTGTTTCATCACTACTACAATCTTTATAAGTGTCTCTTGTCTCTCGTACCAAAGATGGTACAAATCTTGCCATTGAATATTGAGGGCTAGTATGTTGCTTCAATTCTAAATCAAAACTCGTGACATTGGAAGTTTGTCTGGAAGCACTTCAAAAGGCAAATTTTCAGTTGCTTAAGATATCCCAAAGTTGTATCCGGTCTCAATGGTCAATACTTGGACTGTCCAATCAGTGCCAAACGACTCGCACAGGGACAAGGCTTGGTACTGAGTGGACAGTCAAACCGGTAGAGGTTGAAGCAAACATGGAGGCTTAGTTTTTCTTGAATTGTACTACTAGCAAATACCGCATGTTTTTGCAGAATTTTGGAGCATCAGTTTTCATCATTTTCCACCAGAAGTACCCTGTGATTCTTTGTCCATGTTGTCTTAAGAAAGTGTCTGCATGGACCGGTATGGTGGCACTTCTCCGACAGCATCCTCTGTAGCATTTTTTTGGGTGGTATGACGACCTGGAAAATGAACATTTGTGGTAAAAAAAAATGGCATCAAACCATAACTCTGCAAAACTGCTTGTAGCCACTCATGACGAGTTGCTCAATGTATGGAATTTATGTTTCTCGCACTGTCAATCTCGACCATACATTCTGGTCGCCAAATAAGTATATTATCTATGGTTGAATTCTGCGTAGCTACTTGTTTTTGTAGTCAAATTTGTACTCGTGAAACTGCATCCATTGATTTTTTTTTCTTCCATGGTTCAGGTAATTCAGGACATGGTGGTCCATGCGAATGACACATCATCCGCATTCCAAGCTGCAATGAAGTATCTTAAACTTGTACACAACCGTGAGTCCCTTTTTCATGCACCAAGTAATTGGGCTTAGGTATGTCCAATCTGTAAGATATACAAGTGACGGACTGTTTTCCAAAATTGTATTGCAAGATAACTTCTCCAATTCCTTGGATCGGACGCTTCAGTAGCACTGATGTGGTCGACCGTCGGAACTGCTAATGGTAAGGCTGACATGGAGATGAGAGCGGTCTTCAAATAGCTCAATGATTTCTGCTCTATTTCTCCCTAATCCTACTCATTCATTCTTTAAGTGAGATCGCAAAGAGGTACTGAAACTCTTATGTAGCCTTAATTAATCAACATAGTAGTTACAAAAGTACAAGAATTCATGCATGTGACAAGTGTTTGTTGGTTTCAGCCAATCAACAATGGACGACGAGTTTTGTGGATCCAAAAACCTAGTTCAATGAGGAAAAAAGTCACTCGTTTAGAGTTTAAAGTATTCATTGTAAAACTTTCAAGAAATTTTTAAGGTTTCTACTCTGCTCCTTCAATGTACTGATGTAAACCAGGATCTCGTTGAGGAATCCAACCACAAACTTTTCACAAAACCAGAGAAAGATATTGTTCATTGCCACCATAATTGTCACCAGGGTATTTGTGAGTCCAAATGGTAAAACTGTGAACTTCAAGTGACAGTAGGAAGCTGGAAATGTCATTTTCTTAATTTCCTTATCAGTTATCCTCAATTGGTGAAAACTTCTCTCAACATCGAATTTCCAAAAAACATAGGGCTCCTAGAATATGGCAATGAAATTCCTCTGCATGAGGAAGAGGATACCATTTCTTAATTATAATGGTTTTTGGTGCTCGGTTTCCCACAAAAATCAATATCTCACTGGTTTTATTTTAAAATAAAAGTTCTAGTGCTTTGAAAGGTAACATAGACGGGTAGATGATTCCCTACTTGAGAATGTTTTGGTCGCTTCAGCTTCATAAGCTCATGGTTCTTCGTGCAATAGGGGCCCCCTCAACTTTTGGCCGGCTTCCTAGCTTCAGTTCAACCTGAGGATTGATGGTGCAGTGAAGAGGGAGTTTCTGAGGTGGCTTGTCGGGGAGAATCCCTACATGTTCCCCAAAAATTGGTGTAAACACCTTAGGAACTCACGCAAAATTTGATGACGCAGTTGTCAATACTGGTGATGAAGCTGATGAGTTGGCTGCTGCATTCTTGCCCTTCTCTCAAGGTTCCACATGGATGAGCGTTGCGTGTGCTCCTTGTTGCCAGAGAAGCTTGGCTATGTTGTGACCTTTGTGTTGACTTTGCTTTTCAAACTTCTACCATGATTCATGTGTTGCTTGTTTATTGGCCTCTCATAACCTTCAACATACTAGGAGTAAGGGCGAAGAGGGAGAGAGGAAATGAGGGAGGGCTGGAGGGAGGAGGGGAGGGAGGGATGAAGGGAGGGAGGTAGGTTGGAAGGGAGGTGTAAGTTGTAGTGGATTCCCTCAATGAACAGGACTGAGGAGGAGACAGTAGATTCCCACATGAACGTGTACACCATAGATGTGAGAAGAAATAGTTTCTTCTAGGTGTGAAGTTGCGTGAATGTTTCGTGTGAAGTTATGGTAGAATGGACTTACTATCAGCAAGCTCATGTAGGAAGACTGAAGGTGAACATGGGCCCACCCTAGTCCGCCTGGGCCACCCAAATGAGTTGCTCCAACTGAGTGAGATACCATAACTATTCCATGCCAGTACCACAGATCTAAAAAAAGAGCCAGCACCATGATTCTCACAGCCACCTGCCACCAGAACTGCTGTTCGAGCCGCAGAACCGCAGTTCTACGGATTCACGGTCCCATTTGTCTTTGACTTGCGGTCCCCTTTCCTGCTGATTTAATGTTCCGTACTTTTATGTCCACGGTTCTTTTATGTTTAGAGTCATGGTTTGAGTCAAGCAGACTCACATCTATAAGGTTGGTGAACTCGTGGTTCATGTTGGCATTTGGATTAGGATTTTCCACACTTTTTAAATCTCCCTCAGGTACTTTCACATCAAACCCATGCCTCCCTCTTCCTCCTCATGTTGGTATTGCAGAATATCTGTTTGTTCAACGCTCTGAAAATGCGAACCCCCATACTTTGTCCTTGCACTGCATTCAATGCAGAGACACTGAACTAAAATCCAACAAACACACTTTGATGCATGTTACAATGCACTCCACCTGCTACAAACAATGCAGCTTGTAAAACAGTTACCGTTTTCCAATTGTATGAACAATACACCATGAAGTCAACAATGGTTGGCATTTTCACCATAATGGAATGGAAGGATCAGGGATAATGGAATAAAAATTCAAATATGTGATTGATCCAAAATTCTACTATGCATTTGAGAAGTAGCGGTACACATGTGGAGACACGGGAATGAGATTGATCATTTGAAACTGTTGTGTGAAGCAGGGTCATGATGACCCTGCTTCTCCCCCCCTACCCCATTATCCATGTGCCATCCTGCAAAAGTCAACAGTCAGTCAACAAAGTGTCCAATTGTAACAAAGCAATCCTACTCATCCTTTACAACATCTTGATGACATCGTCCTCGTCATTCAGACTGAAATTCCTCAAGGTATCAAATGAAGTGTCTTCATCAAAATCGTCTTCATCATCTTAATCGTCATTGTCATTGCCCTCATCAGCCTCTCCACCACCATAAACTCCCTCCTCCTTGGTGCTGCTGCTGCCAGTGCCGGTACTGTCAGGTTCTGCACCGCTCTGCGCCATGCTGCCCACCGCTTTGCCTTCTCAGCATTTTCCACTTCCTGCAACTCAAACGCAACTATTCCATCTGGAAACATAGGGAAATAAGCAAGCACTGGATCGTTGAGCCAGGTTTTTAGAGCAACGATTTCCTGCACAGTCAATTCCTTGAGAGAATGACAAATATCTGTCACAACAAGACCCCCGAGTCTGAAAATTCAATCACTCAGGGTTCTTGTGACTGGTACTGCAAGTAAGTCAAGCGCAGCCAGTGCAAACATGGAAAACTTGACAATGTTTTCACGGAAGTATTGCAATACATTAGCTCGATGAGCAAGGCAAGACTCCTTCTTCCACTCCTCAACCTCCAGTTCAAAGGAATAGAGCTCCTGTTGCACCTGAGTAGGTTCAGGCTCATCAAACTGTTCCTCCATTGCATCTTCTAGTGATGCTTCCATCATCAACTCCTTCTTTCGCAGCTGCATGCCCTTCTTTGCTCCTGATCTGTTGATTGCGCCGACAGCAGATGCACTTGGGCCATTCACAGAACTTGCGGCTGGAGCACTTTCTTTGCCAGCGTCACCATCATCCTCCACTTTTGGTGCATTTACTGCTACGGCCTCAATGGCTGCTTCAGCAGCAGCTCCGGCTGCCACCACATCCTTCTGAAAATGCTCCTGCACTTGCATGTCGTGCGGCTTTAGCTCCTCAATGACCTACACCTCCAACTCCATTTTATTTGAATTGTCAACTTGTGCACTCTGTTGACCGGGAAGAACCGAAAGCGTGGGTTGATTGCGGTCGCCACAGCATGTCACACGATCAAATTGTGCATGTACTTCTCCACCAGAAACATAACCATCCACCCACATGTCTATGACATTCTGCACCTGCACATTCCGTACCTACACCACACATCTCCATAACCATGACCTGCAGCTGCACCTACACCATCACCTGCACCTCAAAAGCACATAACCATCACCTGCACCTGCTCATGCACAGTACATTGCCGTTACGTGAACCTGCACCTTCACCTGCACGTTTTCCACCTGCACGTGAACATTCTACACCTGTACCTGCGCATTTAGTACCTGCACCTGCACAGAGTTTTTTTCAGAATCAATGTGCTTTGTGAGTAAATTGTGTGCAATATTTTGTTCAGGAATGGCTTCTGTGCTCTTGTTGTCACAATGCAAGGATGATGCATATGCACGAAGGATGTGCATGAATATGCACGCAGAGTAGCATACAGTAGCTATTGGCACAGACAAGTATGCTCAAACATTTTCAGCCTCCTCAAAACTGTGTGCAACACATCCCTGAATACCAGTCTTCCACAATGTTATCATGCAACTGACAAGGAAATGTAACAGAAGACTGCAAGCATCTGTGTCATTGGCCATTTTACACCAAGTGTATCCAACAAAAGTAACAGAGGGCTACACATGCCAGCACTATCCAACTCACGCTTTAGAGAGTGCATAACACATGATGTAGGGAATAACCTCCACATGACATGCCCATGGAGCCAAGATTTCCAAATGATTGCAGTTCTAGAGGTACGAGTGAGCAGAATTAGGCAATACGGTGAATGAGAATGTAACAAAGTGACGGAATGAGAAGAATGGAAGCTCGAGCTAGGAGTTAGTAGGAGAACAAGAAGAAATGATACAAGGAGCGATAGAGAACATCAAAGTGTGAGGTAGAAGAGGGCATACGAGAGAGATGCCGACGTAGACAGGAGCCCCCTGTAAACCTAAGTGAAGGAGCAGAGTGACAGAGTGAAGAACTGCAAGAGAGTGGCTCCTGAAGGATGGACAGGAAGAGAATGACAGAGTGGTCACATCGGTGGTGAGGGACGTGGAAACAAGTGTAACTAGGATGGAGAAAATTGTTTTGGGTTAGCTTGGAAGTGAATGAACATCTTCCGTATCTACTTACACAACAGAACAAAGAAGGGGCGACCACTTCTTGGCGCTAGCTGGACATGTTGAATGTATTTTGTAATGTGTAATCTGTCAAAGGTTGCTCAACAAATTCCTAGGGACTCTACTTTGTTTCTTGTAGACCAAAAGCAATGTGTTCCAGGAAGGAAATTCTAATGATGTAGGGGTGAAACACTGGGTCTATATCTGTGACTAGTTCTTCATAGTATACCTGTTAAGTCTCCATATACTTGGGAGAGGGTGGACACCATTCCTGAGTTTTGTGGTAGCCAATAAAAAATTAGGAGGTAGTATAATCACGGATAGGGGCTTGTTGGAAAAGAGGCTAGATGGTGCAATACCAGCCACTATGGCTGGTATTCCACCATCAATGTATTGCTGGTGTTACTTCATGCAAGATGGAGGATAGGAAAACGATTCAACATTTCATGACTGTGGGTGGTGATGTTTCAGGAACAGATGTCATGATGAAAGTAGATGAAAGGTCAAACCACATGCACTGATTCTGAGAATTTTGGAATACATTCCAGGATGAATATGCAAACTGTACATTTGGATGATTTTGTTACGACACCACTCACAGAGAGAGCACTATCGATGCTATTCTTCTGTGCCCATGCTGATGTGGAGGCGTAGGAAAGTTTCCAAAGGTATGATAACAAGAGCTAAGGGTGCACGTAGGGTCAAGCAATCCACGGTTCTTGCCTATGGATCTTGGGTTATGGTTCAAACCGTGGTTCCGGCTCCATTGCTACAACTGACCCGTGTATCCGCAGATCCAGGGGTTGGGGGGGAGGTGGGGAAGAGGGGGGAGGGAGGTTGGTACTTCAAACCCGGAGATAGATGGAACCCTTGTGAACCGAGATGTGTCCTGCTGGATACTCGGATACCATCCGGGTCTGGGCAGCTCATACCTGGATCCAACCTGGATCTGGTGGCTGTCATCCGCTGGGTCCATAAAATCCGTTTTTGATCCGTGGATCTGTGGATTCTGTTGATTTCCTTAATGTGGGAAAGTAGTAAGGGGTAGACAAGTTCATGTCTCATGCTTTGATGTTTCTTTAGGGATGCTTTGAACCCTTCCATTCACTTGTCCGTACACTTGAGTTGGAAGATATGTGGCATGACAGCATGCATGAGAGAATGATGTGGCAACGCCACTTCACACGATGTCATTGAGGCAGTTCTTGCGTGCATTGGCTCCCTGAATCTGACCAACCTTGTCAGCTGTGGCCTTTCCGTCCAACGACGGGACAAGGATGCAAATTCCATTACTTTTTTTTTAGTGAAAATTATCAGATATTGGTTTGTGAAATTCTTTTATGGTTTTTCTCATGGCGGATAGCATAGCGATGAATGCCTACGTTCAGGTTCAAGTCCATGTAGAATCGTCGCAATGCATGAATACTGCAACGAATTCACATGCCACGTCAACCTCAATCCAGCATGACCAACACGATGACTTATGGAGAAGGTGTGTGGTGGGTGTGTTGCAGGCGTGCTGCGTCTAAGCCTTCCAAATCTGTTGACTACTGAAAATTTAACATAAGTTTTCCAAACTCTAGATTCATGCATTGCACCGGTCAATGTATTCATGGTTTGCATGTGTACACATCATATTTAAAGGTCTGTAACTACAAAACCTTTCCCCTCCAGCATACATCCTCTGGAGAATTATGTCATTGTTGAAACATGTGTAAACGGCAATGACTCGCGCAATCCATTCTCAACGGGTCCATGACACGACCCTTCATCATGGATGTTCACGTCAATGGTAAACCAGCATTCGTCAGTGCGGATGGCCACGGTGGAGCGGGTGATCCTCGGGCGTACAGCACGCTGTGTCCTGCCAACTTATCATGCAAAAATTCTGGCAAAGTACTGGGAACACGTGGAAACACATGTGCATTCAACACAACACACAATGGAAAAAACTGAAGGAGGATCCAGTAACTCTGAGGCTAAGGCAAGCTACCATCGCAACTATCGCTATCACTGCGGACGTCAACGGTGTTCACCCCAAGAACACACCAGTTGCACGTGGAATTGCTGTTCTGGGCCAGGTTTTCAACAAGCGGTACTTCATCATGTGTGTTTGGAAGCACGTGATTGACAAGAACGTTAAATTCCTCTCCATGGAGTCTCGGTGGCTGTAGCAGGCCTTCCTCCACTCCAATCCCACCATCTGTCCTGTCCGGATGCATGATTATCTCAAGGAAAATCTTCATCTCTGCGGCGGCGTTCCGCACAACAATCAGGAGCATGCTCAGTGAGGTAAATTCCGCTGTGAGATTTACAATCGATCTGTGGAAGGGAGAGAACATGATGAATCATCTCGGCGTCACTGCTCACTGGATGATTGACTGGAAAATCAAGAGCATGTCCATCTATTGTTTCCACATCCTAGACAGCCCAACAGCAGTAAAGCTTTTTGAGGCTTTCTCAAAGGCTCTTAAGTCATGGGGGTTGTGGAAAAGGGTCTATTACATGACTGTTGACAACGAGACCTCAAACGATTGCATGATAGACAAATACATCATTCCAGCTGCTGATTGTTCTATTGAGAAGGCTGGACACATCAGGTGCCTTTGTCACTTCATGAATCATGTTGCAAATGACATGTTGTCGCTGCCGCAAGTGTTTGAGATCATGTCAAAGGCACGAAAAATTGCTATGTTTTCCACCAGGAGCATGCTGTGTGAGCAGTCTCTCATCAACCGTGCCAATGTTTGCATCTGGACACAGAGACCAGGTCGAACGTGACACCGGACATGATGAAACGTGTGCTCTGCTTGAAAACTGTGCTGCCCAACTAATTAGATGGGCATGGGTTGGATGGGGAGGGCTTTAAGCCAACAGATCAGTGGAATCTTCTTGCTTTTCTCTGTTTTGTCTTGTGGTCTTTCAAGGCCTCAACAGATGAATTCAGTGGAAGAAAGTGTCCCACTCTCAATCTTATGATTTCTTTCTATGAGAGCATGTTCAGCAGGCTACACGGCTGGCAGGTGAAAGCTGTGACCGCAGAGACAAAAGGAAAGCAAAGAGGCACGGCGGGGCATCTTGATGCAAAGGAGACCCTGCCAGTGACAATCAAGTCAGGCCTCAAAGCTACCATCGCCAAACTCGAGAAGTAGGCAAAACTTTTGAGGGGGTGGAACAACCTGGTAACAGCAGTAGATCCCCGCTTTTGCCTCCCTTTTCACAAGCACAAGTACAAGCTTATAGGTGTACGCAACGCAATTGCACTGCACGCAAAGGTACTGGACCTTCTGCCGCTGTACTACACTTGGGTGGAGGAGCTGAGAGCAGCAGAGACAACTTCATCATCAGCAGGAACAGATACACGGGGAGCAACGAACCATCAGGCCATCCATGATTGAGCAACAACTGCAGCATCCTCCTCAACTACTTTGGGTGGCGGGCAGTAGCTATGGCCGCGTCCAGAGTAGCAGCATGCTGAGGATGAAGCGCTGCTTGAAGCAGCTCTTGCAGACCCTATGTAGGGCATGCTTGAGACGCAGGAGCCAGCAGCAGAAGTTGAGGAGCCGCTAAATAGAGAGGAGGGTGAGTTGGAGCGATGGAAAAATCTGCCAAAGAAAGGCAAAAACAGCAAATTCTGGAGCACTACCGTAAGCTGGAGAAAAAAACTCAATCATTTTACCTTGTAGGACAAGACATCTTTGTTGTTCCTAGAACCTCAACTCCTTCCGAGCCCCTATTTTCCTTGGGTAGGCACGTGATTACCAACTTTTGGCAATACCTCACCCACCTTACTCTGGAGAATCTTCTCACGATGAAGAGCATGATCAACAAAGTGTATTTGTTGAGTTTTCCTGTCATCAGGCATGGACAGGTGGCTGATGAGTTCCTAGCAGAGGAGGCAAGGATCAAGGCACTCAAGAGAACAGCCAAGGAGCAGTGGCTTGTAGGAGAGGCTGCAGAGGAGTTGGAGGGCCTTAGCCTCTACCTGAATGGTGATGATGATCATGATGCAGATGTCAAAGATGGTGTAGGAGATGGAGAGGACATGGATGATGATGTCTTAGACATTTGAAATCAGTCAACTGTTTTTCCCATACCTTTTTTTTCCTTTGCCGTGATGTCCTTCATTTCTGATATGCAATTTAGTTGTAGCAAACAAGAGCTCTATTTCATCCATCTTATTTCATAAATGAAAGGTTGTTTTACAGGAATGTCTGATTGTAGTCATGGTTCTTTAGTGTGCGGAAGAGAGTGTACAACATGGAGCATAGCATCAGAGAACACATTAAAGTAGTGTGCAAAAGAATTGGACAGTTTAATGTGCAGCATAGTGCACTAACTGTAGGAATGTGTGTGTGTGTGTGTGTGTGTGTGTGTGTGTGTGTGTGTGTGTGTGTGTGTGTGTGTGTGTGTGTGTGTGCGTGCGTGCGTGCGCACATGCGTGCGTGCGTGCGTGCGTGCGTGTGTGC
>SZWC01014921.1:37457-48072 GCA_023375785.1 Penium margaritaceum
TGTGTGTGTGTGTGTGTGTGTGTGTGTGTGTGTGGTTGAACATGATGACGAGAAACACAGAACAGGTCAACACATACAACAATAACACATTGCATTTGCGCAAACCAACGTTTAGGCACTCTGTTTAAGACTTCAGTTCATGCTACATGTTAGAAACTTTGTTTCAGTTGTGTAAATGTAGTGTACCAGTCACACCGGAGACTGTACACAGGAAGAGGTCCACATGAGGAGCACATAATAGGAGTGATACAACACACAAAAGTGGACAAGAGTGGCCACATGTATGTTTTTGGAAATTGTTATGAAACACTTGATTCTTGCCGTATACAGTGAATTTTGCACTTTCATCCGCTACGTATGGATCTGGCCCGCTCCGCAGATTGCAGGGATCCACGGTTTTGTACCCGGATCTGCGGTTCCAGATCGGGTGCATGGACCGATCCTCGATTCCGGTTCTAATCTGGGAACCGCAGATCTGCCCTAGTGTGCTCCCTTAACAAGAGCTACAACAGCTTGTTTTGCTCATGATCTTTTTTGTTGATCGGGAAGACAAACGGTGTCAGGTTCCAGGGGAAAATCAGAGTCCTCAAGAATCAGATCCAACCACAAGGTTCCGGTGTTGATGAATTGTGAGATTTGGATGCAGGAGCGGCACCTTGTGCACTACTGATTACTGTTACTGCTGATTAGTGGAGAGGAAGAGGATGCAGGTTGATTCAATGGAGAATGCCAAAACGTGCATGTCTGAGGAACCCGAAGGCATGTGGGTAGGGATAAAAACACTTGTCCAGCTGATGAAAACTACTGATAATGAAACTAGAATGGGGGACAAGGAAGGCAGCTGCCAATGCGCCGCAAGAGGGTTCCTGATGGGATGTGCATGTGGACGAACCACAAAAACAGATAATATGCACGATCAGGACAGCTCTGGTGACCAGAGATACCATGATAAGCTGATTGATTGCTAGCGTTGACTCAAGTCACTGCTGCAGATGGTAGCAAACATGTGGATCCGAAAGGCCGATTTGCTGATACCTGTTAGCTGCTCGTTGATTGGCGTGGGTGCAGGTTACTACTACAAAGGAAAGCAAGACATACCGGAAAAGAATATGATTGATGATGGACTGGGCGCAGGAGCAGAACGACCTGTGCAAAAAATAATAATAAGATGATAATGAAAGGTGGCCGCAGGCCATGAAGGTGATGTTGATAATGAAGATGATAGAAGAGTTTTTGCTGAAGCTCAATTTTGAAGATGACGTTGATGATGCAGATGAAGCAGATGAGGCTGATGCACTCGGCAAAGGAGGGGAACACCATGGCTCCAAACCACGGTGCAAGGAGGTGAGGTGACAAGGAGGAAGAGAGGGGGCCAAATGCTGACAGGTGATGGAGATGGAGCTAATAAGGAATCTGTATGGTAAGGAGAGGGCCATAGGAGGAAGAGGGATGAAGGAGACTTCAAGGAAGAGCAACCGTGGGTGCGGAGGAGGTGACTCGTCCACACAGTCACAGGGAGGAATGCAGCAGTAGAGTGAGCACTAAAAGCTCAAGTATTATAGGACAAGGTTGGCTGAGGGTGATGTGAGACAGAACATGGGAGTAGGAGAGTTGACTAAAAGCGCCATGAATTTTCTAACAAATCTGCGACAGAATGCAACTCGGCTGCTGCTGTAGGCTGTCAATGACAGGATGAGCTGGACTTTGCCATGATCATTGAGAAGTGGACGTGGGGTACCGTTGCAGCCAGAGTTGCTGCCCAGGCTGAAGGAGCGATGTACAAGCTCATTGCTGGCACGGGCTGCGGCAAAAGAGAGCAAAGGAAGAAACAAATCGATGACACCACCAGGTGATGGAGGCCACCGCATGCATTTTGGCTTGTTGACAAGACAGATGAAAAAGCAAGGATCATGCCGTAGTTGGACAAGTGAGGCAAGACCAGGGGTGTTGTAGGTGGCCAAGTTGATGACAGAAGGAACTAGAAGAGCTCCTGCTGAGAAATTGGACGTTGCTAGAGATCATGCGATAACTTGGTCAGGTGGCACCTGGAACTCTGATACCATGTGATAAGACTGGGTTTGTGGAGGCACAAGTCGGCATGGACAGGAATGCAAAAAAGTGAAGGAAGCCAGAAGACAACAACAAGAGTTAGTAGTTAGGTGAAAACAGGAATGCAGGATGCAGGGAGTGAGGAAGAATGGTGCGCTACAAGGTATACAATGGCATGTTAGAGAGGTTTCTAGCAAAGAGCTGCAAGAGATTGGCTGGGAAAGGATGGGAGAGAAAAAATTGGAAGAGTGCGAACATGGTGATGTGGGCCGTAGAACCCATGGTGAACAGAATGGAGAAAATCCTTCTGGGTTCAATTCGGAGGGAATGAACTTCCACCGTACATACCCATAGACCAAGACAAAGACAGGAAAACAGCTTCTTGATGTCAGCTGGACGTGTTGATACTTTATCCTAGTAGGGGCGGCTTGGTTTAGACCTAACGACTAACAATGATGAATCCGGTGCCAATGTGGTTCATTCTTGGCGGTGAACTTTATTTGAGAGCAAGGTCATGTCTGCATGAATTTCATGAGTGTTGGAGAAAAGGAAAGAAAGGGAGGTATATATTGGCTATGCAAAGGGGGGTGGAAATGACACACATGTTTGAGCATTGGCCAACTTTGGATTCTAGTGTTTTAGGTCGATGGATACAGATGGAACATGTGTCTTTGGCAAGTATTGAACAAGGTCTTCCTTTTTAGCACTACACTGACACTGCCACAGTGTATACTGTTGACACCTGTGTTGTTGTAATTCATGCCTCTGATCTGAAAGACATACCGTGTTGCTAATTGCGCTCCCTCTGTCCATAATGCTCAGTCCACTTCAGGCGCACACGTGTTTTCACATGTGTGCTCACACCAAAGCATCAGCATTTTTTGCACCACTGTCTGTGCATGTGTGCACGGAAACTATGTTCAAGCTCATCCGGAGACAACCTTCGCGTCATCTTGACGTGGCTTCATTAAAAAAGCCACCCAAGAATGACTAAATCTGCTGTGTGCAAGATAGGATGCATCGTTGCACCTGCCCTAGGTGTGTCTCCTGGGATTAGCTTCCGTTGGAGCTGGTCCACTCGGACCTTCACGGTCTCCTCCCATTTGAGTCATTTTCATTGAGGACAGTATCTCTAGATCCTCTATGACGACTTCAACAAGATGCAGTGGGTCTACAGTCTCCGCCACAAGAGTGATGCTAATAATTCTTCAATGGCTCGTCATGGTCGAGCGCCCGTTGAGTCACATCCTGCACATGTTCCGATTGAGCCGTGGTAGAGAGTTCTTATACGAGATGGATGCGTTCCTTCATGAACATAGTGTATTCCACCAGCTCTTTGTCCCTACAAAATCAAAGCAGAAAAGCGCTGAATTGCACATTTATATGATGTGTTTCATGCCATGCGGGCTGAGTGTGATCTTCTGAATTCATTCACTTTTGATGCATTCTCCTACACGATGTGGGTTTGAAACCGCTTCCCAGAAAGTCCTCAACTGCACTATGTCACACCACATAAGTTCACGTTTGGCCAGTGTGCCAAATTTCGACTCGCATGTGTCTGGGGTTCCTTGGCTTGTCTCTGGTACACTAAAGACCAGAAGGGATCTACGTTTTTATCCCATGGCCATTTGTGTTCCTTCCTTTGCATCGCCCCACAGTCAAAGGCCTGGCACTTCCAAGATCCTTCTCATCACCATGTTGTCGAGTCCCGAGATGCCATCTTCTTTAAGGCTCTCACTTAGAAGGACCTCTCCCGGATCCTCTCCCTGGCCACCAACCATACTCCCATGTGTGAGGATCCCTTGCAGATGGGGGAGTCTAGGCCGGTTGGTAGGTCCATTCAGGCTACCTCGCATATTGAGCAGTGGCACGTTGATGCAAGCCTTGCCAGTGTAGCAGTGGAACTTGCAGTCTTACCAGTTCCAGCAGTTCCACCTACAGCCAATTCTAAGCCCATGTCTACGCCTGCACCTACATCTCCTTCTACCTCAATGCCCACGCTTGCACCAGCAGCCTTTCCCATGCCTCTGTCCACGTTTGCGCTCGCATCCGTACTCACACCTGCACCTTCACCTTCCCCTCCACCTGTATTTGCTTCATCTCATGAATCTGTTCCTCCACTTGCTTGCGAGCCCGTTGCCTTCTCATCTGCATCATCGCCGGCTTCCTCGCCTGAGGTGAGCACCTCATACACCCACAAGCCGGGTGGGCGTCTCCAACCACAACTATCCAGGGCTTAACGAATTGCGATCACCTAGACGCCCAGCCCGCACCATTGAGATTGGTGATCCCGGCACAAAGGCCCTATACCTTAGTATCCAGGCTGACTATACCAACATGCACCTAGCATGCCAAGTTGGCCATAAGCTAGTCTCACATGAATTCACTGTCTTGTGCAATACCGCTGCCGACCTTGTCGTGGTCCGACCTCAATGTGTCCTAGCCACCCAAAGCTCTTCTACGTCGGCACCTAATCTGAGCACTTTGAATGAGGCACTCTTGGTAGAGGACGCAACTCTGTGGCATATTTCGTGTGAGTATGAGCTCTGTGTTAATCAAGAGCATGGTGTGTACCAGTTTTTCTACCTCTTGCCAGGACGCATGGTCATACAAACCAAGTGGGTATTCTGCAAGAAGGTGAAGCCAGGTGGTTCACTAGATCACTGCAAGGCTTGCATGATTACCAAGGGCTTCTTACAGGTTAAGGGCGTTGACTTTGCCCATACCTTGGCAGCTATTGGTGGCATGACCACATCCCGTACTCTCTTCGTCGGCGTAGCTCAGTACAACTAAGAGTTGCGCCAGATCCATGTGAATAAAGTATTCCTCCATGGCACTCTAGTGGAGGAGATTTACATGGTGCACCCACCGGGCTTCAAGGTTGGTGACAAGGTTTGGCGCTTGGCCTTGTATGACCTGAAACAATCATCCCAATGCTAGAAGTAGTACATCATTGGCACGCTAACTTGTGTGAGCTGTGTGCAAAGTGATGCTGATCCGTCCATCTTCCTCTTGAGAACAAAAAAGCATTTCACTATCTTCCTACTCTATTTTGATGACTTCATGATTACGCTTCCCTCCATGGAAGTCGTGAAGGTGGCCAAGGCAGTTTATCGGATGAAGGACCTCAATCTTGCGTTTGTGTTTCTTTGCATGGAGATCATGTATGACCGCCAACAAAGGACACTCATGATTTACCATGCATGCTCCGCTCACATTGTGAAGGAGAGATGTGCTCATCTCCGAAGTGTAAAGTCCACAGCCTCCACGCCGATCACATAACATGAGCAAGATTCTCTGAAGGTACATGATTGAGCAACCATGGACATGACCTTACACTTATGTCTCATTGGTTCCCTCATGCAGCTTGCCACAATCAGTTGTCCCGACATTGCCTTCGTCGTGAGCCTCATCGTACACTTCTCATAGCACCCTAGGGCGGGAGCCTTGCATGTTACTGTGCAAGTGGTTCTATAATTGGTCTCCACGCCATACCTCGGGCTCTGCTTTCATTGCTAGTGTTCACTTGTGGATGAAGGCTACATGGACATCGACTGGGCATGGAGTCCTGATGGACGGAGTCGGACAGGCTACGTATCCCTTTTGGATGACATTGCTATGTCATGACGTCGTGGGAAGCATGATTGCATTGCACGGAACTTTTCATAGGCATAGTACACTGAACTCCAAGGTAACCAAACCTAATCCGATCCGATAGGGTACAATTCAAATCTAATCCAATCCAATGCAGGATCAGATTTGATGTGTCGGATTTCTTCAGATTGGATTTAAAATCCAATCAGATCTAACAGCCTTGGTCATGAAATACGAAGTGCTTTTGCCATTGCAAAGAACTCTTATGTGTTTCATACACATACAAAGAGTATTATTGTTGAGCACCGCTTTCTGAGTGACTTGGTGGATGGACATGTGACTTTCATCATTTGGGTCCGCATGGAATTGCAACGAGCTGAGCTCATGCCCAAGGCATTAACGAGAGGCAAGTTCGGGGTGGTCAGTCCTACTGTCAAGCTTTGCCCCTTACATGACGGTGGCTCAGAGTTGCGTGTGTGTGCATGCACCATTGAGCATATCGTTCCGCACTCGTGTCACTTCTACACATGTATGGACATGCATACCATCGGGTCATGGGAGACTGTTGTGATATAAGCGTCCCCATCTGTGCGATGTGAGCTGGTTGTGACCACTTGGCCGTGTCCAAACCTGTGCAGATCCCTTATGTGAATGCAACTGGCACTGGGGTGTCGTCATGTGGTGCTCCACTCATCTGCAAGTGCAGGACAGCTACCACTTCAAAGGCATGTTGAGGCAGTCTTGTGTTGCTCTGTAGACTGTAGGACTTTCTCAGGGGAGTCATTGTGGGCCAAGTGTGAATGTGTTTGCATTGTGTGCCTGCCAAACCAAGCCAGACTGGGGTACATGTGTTGTGATGTGAGTTGTTTCTGTCTGTTTGTACAGCTTACTGTGACCACTCGGCCGTGTCCATGCTCGTGCAGATCCCTGATGCGGGCCCAGCTGGCCCCGGAGCACCGACGGTTGGTGGGTCCATCCACTAGCAGCTGCCAGACGGCTACCATGACGACCCGGATGCTTGCTGGGGTGCTCTGCAGCTTTTCTGCAAACACTAGAGTTTTCTCGGTGGACTCGCTCTCGAGCCCGATTTGCATGTTTTGCATCCTCTGTCCACTGATTGATGCCAGACTTGTGCGTGTGGCTAGTCGTAGTGTCCAGCTCAAGATTCTACATCTCTAGGTTCAGACGATGTTCCGTTTGGATGCCCGTGTGCGGAGTTACGGCCAAAATAGTGGTTTTGAACCGGTTTTAGGACAAATTGACATTGCCGCGTAAGTCACCTGCTGTGTGCCGTGGCATGTATTTATGTTGTGTGCTTGTCAGTTGTCATCCCTCTCTGCATTACTAAGCTATTAGAGCTTATGAGACTTTGCTCGTCTCCGTAGCTTGATCCTTGCTGTTTCTTGCACCTGCTTGCTTGCTTGTGCGCTAGCTGACTGGACAGTGTCGCCACGTCAGCAGTAGCAAGGTTAGGAAGCTTCCTAGAAATTTCTCATGGTATCAGAGCAGCGAGGCCCCTCTCGCTGAGCTGCACTGCAGAGACGCAGCACCGGCAGCAACAGTGAGAGTCATCGCCGCCGCCGCATCCTGGGACCCGTCGCAGCCGACGTTAGCAACAGCGACGTCACCACGCAATTGCCACCACCGTAGCAAGAGGAGTTGTGGCAGTGACGAGATCCAGCAGCCATGCCAGTGAGCAGCAGCAGCACCGGGTGGCAGCAGCAGCCGTGTCTGGCTGCCATCCTGTACACAAAAACAAAATAAAGGAGTAGCTGCTCGCAGCAGCAGCTTGCAGGAGCAGCTGCGAGCACGGGCAGCGCGTAGCGACCGCATCGGCAGCCGCCAAAAGCAACAGTAGCGCAGCAGCAGCAGTAACAGCGCAGCAACAGCATTGCAGCTGCTACAGCAACAGAAGCAACAACAACAGCAGCATTGTAGCAGCAGCAGCGGCTACAGCAGTGCAGCAGCAGTTGCGGCGAACGTAGCAGCACCAGACCCACCACAGCAGCAGCGGCAGGCTTGCGCGGCACTGCTGTTGCACAGCAGTGTTGCGCAGTTGTGCTTAAGCTGCGCAGGCCTACGTGGCACTAAGCAAGCTTGCGCAACCCCTGCGCAGCCGCGAGCAAGGGGCGAAGACGTCACCCCCATCAGTCACGTGGAGTTCGCGTGACCTGCAAAAAAAAAGCGTGTGCTTTTCTTCGCCAGCGTTGAAAATGCTAGCCTTTTTTGCTAGTGTTAAAACGCTGATGTCATCACCAACTGTGCTGATGTCAGCAATTTCGGGGTCAAAACGTCAGTTTTTTTATGTTTTAACTCGTCGAGAAACGCTGCAAGTTTTTTGTTCAAAGCATTTTTTACGTTCGGCCCCATACTCAGCATTGCGATGGCGCCGGTCCGTGACAAGGGCAAAGAGCTAGTTGACCCGTCCTCTTCCTCCTCTTCGGGCGTTATGAGTCCGCGGTCGCAGTCCCTCGCAATCGAGGACCTTCGTCGGTCGCAGGACAAGATGCGCCGGCAGTAGTAGCGGCAGTCCGACGCGTTGCAGGCTAAGGGTGCACACAGGTTCTCGGAACTGCGGTACCAGAACCGGAACCGCGGTTCCTGTTCCGGGATTCCGGAACCGTCGCAGAACCGCGGTTCTTGCACCTAGGTTTTTGGGGGGGAGGGGGGGGGGAGGCAAAAAAAAATACAGCGGACCTGTTCAACACTCGAACAGCTAAAAGTGTGACACAGAATGGCATGACAACCAGCGAACGAAATCCTTGCCACTACGGAATGGCATGCCAACCAGCGATATCCTAATTTCATTGGTCCACATCCGTTGAAACTTTGATGTGTCACCATGTGTTCCGAGGTGGCGAGGATTCCCAATCCTCGCCATCTCGGAACGGGCATCGTTGTCCGCTCAATGCACTTGGCGGCACCGCAGCTCATGCCTGTTGCGTGCCATGCACGCAACAGGCACATGGCTTTGCTTCCTCCTCCAGTGGCTGGAGCAGGAAGATTCCTCTACGACGAATCTTCCTGCTCCAGCAACTGGAGCTTCCTTTGGGCACATGACGTGAGCATGGCAAAGTCACTGCCATTTGAGTTCGTCGCCTGGGTTCATTGCGGGACCACCACTTCAGTTTGTCGCCTATGTAACTTCGCGCTCTCAGAGGAAGTTCGGTCCTCAGCTCTGTACCCTCAGCCAAGTTCCACCACTGCCACCAGATCATGGCTGCAGCAGCAGCTAGCGACAGTAGCGACAGAGGCATCTAGCGGCCCCAGGAGCAGGCTGTGCCTCTTGCAGTAGCCGGCACCATCAGCCGCGGGTGCGGCAGCCTGCAGCAGCCGTGTCATAAGCAGCGGCTGCGACATCAGCAGCAGGTAGCGACAGAAGCAACAGGCAGCAGCAGCAGGCTACAGCAGCAGGCAGCAGCCGCAGCAAGCAGCAGCCACACCTTTGTCAGCCGCAGCAAGTGGCCACACATTCGTCAGCAAGCGGCCGCACACTCGTCAGCTGCAGCCACACATTCGTCAGCCGCAGGACCATCCAACAGCGTGCGAGCGACAGAATCACCAGGCACACGTCAGAACCATCACCCGCGTGAGCGGCAGCCAGCACGAGCATGCAGCCAGCAGGAGCAGGCACCAGCAGCAGGTTGTGTCTTTTGCAACAGGCGACAGCAGAAGAGCCCACACGTTGCTCCGAATCACCAACACATTCGTCAGCAGCATCAGCCACGGGTGCGGCAGCCAGCAGCAGCGGTAGCGAGCAGGAGCAGGCAGCAGCAGCACGTTGTGGCTCTTGTAGCAGCCAGAAGCAGCCGCAGCCAGCACGAGCAGGTAGCAGCAGCATGTTGTACCTCTTGTAGCAGCCGGCAGCAGAAGCAGCCAGCAGCAGCGACATCCAGTAGGAGCAGGCAGCAACGGCAGCCAGCAGGAGCAAGTGGCAGCAGCAGCACATTGTGCCACTTGCAACAGCCGATAGCAAAAGCAGCTAGCAGTAGCGGCATCCATCAGGAGCAGGCAGCAGCGGCAGCCAGCAGGAGTAAGCAGCAGCAACAGCACGTTGTGCCACTTGCAGCAGCCGACAACAGAAGCAGTCAGCAGCAGCGGCATCCAATAGGAGCAGGCAGCAGCGAAAGCCAGCAGGAGCAGGCAGCAGCAGCATGCTGTGCCACTTGTAGCAGCCAACAGCAGAAGCAGCCAGCAGCAGGCTCAGAATCACCATCACATTCAGCAGAACCAACAGCTGCTCCACCGGCAGCGGTACTTGCTGCAGTTATACTAGCAGTGTTGGCAGGGGTTGTGGTTACGAGCAGCACAGCAAGCATGGTAGATGGCATGGGCTTGGGGGAAGAGAGAGGGGCTGCAGAAGACTCCGACAATGAGGAGTCAGATGGTGAGGGGGAGGTCGGTGACAAACGCAAGAAGAACAAGGCCGTCATCTGGCGCTACTTCAAGAAGCAGGAAGCTGATCCAGATAGGGCAGATTGCAATGAGTGCGGCCGAGATTTTGGTTGCAGGAAGAGCTCCACCAGCGGAATGAGAAAGCATCTTCGTCTAGGCCATCCAAAGTTGTTTAAGGAGATGGAGTTAGAGGTCACTGCCGCACTGCAACACGCCAATGCAAATGCCGTCTCAGCTACCCTAGTCTGGCTTGGATTGCATCGTGTGCATGCCAAGCCAAGCCAGACTAGGGTACGTGCATGCCGTCTCCGCAATGAACGTGTCCAACCTGAGACTCTGTAGTTTACATTGAGACGGTGTCAAGTTCCAACTATCCTTGCATCTTAAAAGCTTTTAAAACTTATGAGACTATGCATCCCTCCCAGCCAAACCCTTGTTATTGCAAGTGGCCTCGCGTGATAGTGCTTACTGTTGTTGTCGCACCAATGACAGCAAGGCTAGGAGGGAGAGAGGGATGGAGTGAGTGAGGACGAGATGGAGGAAAGGACAGGGGAGGTACAGAGGGAGGGGGGGGGGG
>SZWC01014922.1:32753-67626 GCA_023375785.1 Penium margaritaceum
GGGATCTGGATGATGGATAGACTTTGCATCAGATATTGTTTAAAACAACAAAGTCAAATCTTCCCACACCAATCAGGCTTTTCAGCTTGTTTCTACCAAATAGCAAATCAAATCCAGAGATCATCCTCCAGGACAGAGAGCGCTGACAGAGGGGATTTTGGGCGATAGATCTTGCCACGACGAGACACTCAAGGTGCACCATGAGGAGGACGCAAAGGAGGGCCAGACGTCATCCAGCCTTGTCCTGTCGCCCAGGCTGCGTCGCGCGCCTCCCAGCCCCTTGCACGGGAGGCACCCAAACGTCCTCAACGTGCCACACAGAACCTCCTTGAATCAGTTGCCCAGGTTTCTTTTTGATTTAAACGTTTTGCCAAACATCTACGTAAAAAATGTGTTGCCCAGGTTTCTTTTTTGTTTAGACGGTTTTCAAAACGTCTATGTCAAAAATATGTTGCCCAGGTTTCTTTTCTGCTTAGACGGTTTTCAAAACCTCTAAATCAAAAACATGTTGCCCAGGTTTCCGCCTTCTGAGCGTGGGCATCAGATGGCAACAGACTTGGAGTTTCCTGAGTTGCTGCACAGAGTGACTCAAAATCTTACATGCGTCGGAGATACTCAGACGTCTCCAACGCGCCATACGGGATCTTCTGCGTTCAATTGCGTCGAGCACGGGCATGACAGGGCACCACCCCCGGAGAAGTTCGCCGGATAGGCCAGAGACAAATGGTTGCTTGCTTCTCGCAGAGCGTTTCGGAAGCGGACGTTCACCATCGGTGTGCAGTTCCACACCAACACCAGGCATAAGGCATATGTCACCCACCGGTCACCACACAATGTCCCTCGGCACCGCTCACATGGGGTCATACCTCCTCCCTCACTCCAGGACCATGTCGTCCTCCCCGACTTCTATTGCGTCGAGCATGCAGATGCATGCACAGGTGTAGAGGGGTCCCCACCGCACACACATGCACAAGAACCCACTGCGTTCCGTGGGTGTCAGAATTTTACCGTTGAAGTCGCTTTGCAAAGCGTCCTAAAAACTCGTTCTCAGGCAGAAACCTGGGCATGTCTGTAGAGGTGAACTCTACACATGGCCTGAGAACCCACCGTGTTATGTATGTCTCCCTTCTGACGTATCATGTTTTGTCGTCAGTGGCAAGCAAATGTCTTGCTGAGACAGTTGCCATCACCCCTTCCCTTCCCTTGAAGAGAAAGAATGAAACTCTCCAGCCGCAGTCTCAATACTCTGGATGAAGAGTTTTGACAGCAACAGCCACAAAAAACATCACTCCCATTCCCTCCTTGCAATGTTTTCCGCATAGCACGACTTCTGCGCAGAATGTTTACGGAAGGCTGAACTTTCGATGAAGAAATCGCCACATCGAAAGTGTGGGTGGCTCCAGAGACCACTCTCGTCGAGAGTGGTCTCTCTTGAGTCGCTGAGTGCTACAGTGACTTTGCAGTGTATCGACGCAGTCCATGCGTGACTTCGAGCAGACGACTCCACAATCCCCGACGACACTCCCTCGTGACATGCTTTACGAGTTAAGGCTCCAGTCCATGGTCCCTGGTCCACCAGGGACCATAACTGGAGTGTCTTTCAGCAGAAGAAGCTGCACCTGCACTCCGTGAGAACTACTCGGGGACGAAGCTCCGGCAATCGAACAGAGTACAGTTTGACTGATTGGCGCTGCCTGTTCCGCTCGCGTGCAGAGCACTCGTTAGGCTCACCTCCACACAAAGACTTGGCGCGAAAAACCTGCACAGTGTGTGTGCAGGTTTTCACCACCACCAGAGATGTCCAAAAAGGAAAACACCACCTACATAGACGTGCATTGGCTGGTCAGTCGACTCTACACACACCCCCCATAGCTCTTGGAACATCAAGCTCAGATGGAGTACGAAGAAAACACTCATGCCACTTCAATGTCAGAGTACATCTTCATTACACTGAAGCGAAAAATAGGTTCTAAACTTTTCTGCAAAATTTTCTCGATTGATGCTTCGGAGTGCATGTTTCCCTGCCACTGCCAGATCGCTGACGGTGAAACCCCCTGGCATCTCCACTCCCCTACAGATCATCATTCATTCGCTCGGCATGGCTTGCTCACCACCACACGGCGGCAGCATCTGCCCACCACACTTCCCGTCCCAAAGAGGCCCTGAACTGCCCTTCACCTCTCACGTTTCTGTCCCAACTCCGGACTGGAGTTGGAACAGAAACGTGAGTGCTGGAGTCTCCAGCACATGCACCCGAAGGCCAATCATGAATTTTTAGACGGACTGATTTTGGTCATGCTACACAAAGGTCAGCGGGGATGTAGCTCAGATGGTAGAGCGCTCGCTTAGCATGCGAGAGGTACGGGGATCGATACCCCGCATCTCCACTACCCTTTTTGCCCAGCCCCATTCCTCGCGCACGAGATTCAACTCCCTGGAGAAGAGAGCGCGGTGGTTGAGTGGTCCCAGCCCTTCGCCCCACTCTAGCTTGGTGCACACTCTAGCTTGGTGCAGTTGCTAAGCAGTCCGGTGTGAGAGCACCTCGCTAGCAATACCTTCACTGTCCACCACGTGGGAGTTGTAGTCCTGGTGTACACATGAGTTGCTACGAACCGGTGTGAGACCACCCTCAGAATCTGGCCGTCACCACCATCGCAAGCAAATGGTCCATGAGACACAGCTGACCTCATGGAATGCAGACAGGCATCTCGCTTGTACTGATCTGAAGGCTCCCCCTCTGTCTCCAATCGCTTCCAAGACGGACAACGTTCACCTTGGACTCCAATCACACCCGCAAAAGGAAATATTATATGCGTCAGTATGACGTCATCGATCAATCTGTCAGATGTGCCAGTGGTCTAGTGGTAGAATAGCACCCTGCCACGGTGCAGACCCGGGTTCGATTCCCGGCTGGCACAACCTTTTGATTCGTCGACAGAAAGAGACAGCGTGTTCGCAACTGTGAGAGGTATAGGGTATGAGAAATTGAGCAGTGCGGACTTGCCTCACCTACAATAGCCTACTTCAATCCTTGATGAAATCCTGCACATCCTTTGGCCATGGTGTGCTCCAATGCACTTGGGACTCACCCGACTTCTTGCTCGAGCTCTGTTGGTGACGATTGCTGGCGTGGGAAGCTGTCTCGGACTTAGGGAGGCGTGGCCGATTGGGCTCAACAAAGAGGAGCGAGAGTCGAAAGCAAGCCATCTCTCACCGATCGATGTCCAGAGGGGGAGAGGTGGAGATCTGCGACCGATGCAGCATATCTGCTTCTGGATCGTAGCTGCGCGGTCTGCGGTGGTCTGAAAATCTCTGCCAGAACAGGAAAAAGTGGAAAGGCAAGGTACAAGCGGAGAGGAGAGTGTACGCTGTTTGCTGTGGCAAGATGTGAGCGATAGATAGTGAAGTTGTTTTGCAGGAAACAGAAACCCTTAACAACCACGGATTTCTGAAACAGTCAATGCCTGCTTCCTCCTCCGCGACGTGGCGCGACGAAGAAGAAAGCAACTGTCGCGATACGAATGCTTCGTGCTCTGCCGTCGGACAAGGAGCTTGGACGGAAATAGCAAGCTCACTGGTGGGAACAGTGTGGTGTCGCTTGCCCATCGACATGCGTGGTCCGTGCACGATGCCGCGGCAACGAAATCTGCAGACACGAAGAGCTAGTAAGAGCTTATCATCCGACGCCGCACGAGTTTGAGGTGCTACCGAAATCGGAGTGGTGGTGATTTCCTCGCAGATCTGATGGCGCCTGCTAGGCAACTCATGCTCCGCTACGTCAACGCCTAGAGTGCTCACGGGCATGTCTCCCTTACGTGCAGGACTGCGTGGAGGCACACGAACGTAGTACAAGCGCGTCACACCCATACAGGACGTGGGAGCGGCGTGTCACCAGCCCCCGCGACGATGACTCGCTTAGGACCGTTACGTCTGTGAGCACATGGATTTCGCCTGCAGCACGCCAACAGGATCCACTCGTCGTCCTCCTCTCAAATCAAGGCAAGAGGAGAACCACTCGCGTTCGGAACAATCTGCTTTCGTCGACAGCCTACTACTGCTGCTGCGTCGGCAGCATCTCGTCCTCCTGCTACAGCTTCCGGGGACGGCCCGAAGGATTTTTTTTTTGTTTCATGCCTTCGATCACAGACGCGGCAGATGGGAGTCGAGAAAGCTGCAGACGCACTGGGGTAGACAGGCACGCTGTGCTATGCCGACCCCCGAGCTGGCATGCCCTTTGCCGTGCACGCGATGCTTCCGCCAGCATAGCTTGCTACGGTCGGCACTCATTCACGTCTCGAACTCTGAAAGAACCGGCAAGATCACTACTTGAGATTTGGTAGGCTCGCAAACCGTAGCTGAGGGAATCGAGGCACACTAAGCACAGCTGCGGTTGATTGCAGCACGTAGGCAGTCAGACAGGCACTGGGACAGCGCGCACAGTCGCCCAGGCACACGGGATTCAACCGGAGGCCGCGTGCACACGCTGCTTGCACCGGCGTGGCCTGCTGCGGTTGGCGTACGCTTCGCGGTTTTGAATCCGTATAGTTGAGAGAGCACCGCCGGAGAGGCGTGGAAAAAAGTGTTTCCGTTGAGCCACGTCCGCGTTGTCGGAGACTGCCGGCTGATCGGTCAATGTAGCGAGAAGAGCTGAAAAGTAACCCAGACACAAATATGGTTTTTTGGGCCCCTGGCTATACGTGGAAGGGACTTGCTACACAAGCACCAAGAACCTCCGAAGGGTTGCATGCAGGCCACCACAGACTTTAGTAAGAGAGCGTGTGAGTACGAATAGGGTTTTTTTACCCCATATTTTCAAGGAATATAGGCTAATAATTATGAATTCTTTTCCATTGGCAAAGAAATTGCGAGGCATGATGAAACATAGGCATTGGGAGGTCTATGTCAAACATTCCCTCTTTTTCATTCTTACATTTTTTCATGAGTGATATGTGCCATATTGTGGTTCAGATTTCAGATTGGAAATTCAAAGGGGCTTCGAGGACGAGAGTGTAACATCCCATATGTACACAAGACCATAAACTCCTGGACTGGGGGTTTATCTCATTGAATTCATGGCCCACCATGCGTCAACCTCACGTTTTTTAAGCCTTTTTCCCAAGCGTACGTTGGCCACTTTCCCTCACCTTTCGTGTTCTGACAATTCAAACAACTTTGACCGCTTTATGAACAGGTCGACAGAAGTACCGCCAATTGCATGTTTCGATACCCCTCGGTCGACTCCTCAATGGCCTTATAATTTTGAAAATGTACCTCGGTCTTCTCAAAAACTCAATACTTATTGGCAGGGTTTCTCAAGACGACCCCTCACGCCGCGATGTGGCATGCGTTACTTTGCTCTAGCGTCACCCTCATTGTCAATCTTGTCATCGTGTATATACGCTCGATTTTCTTACACTTTTCAGCCGAAGACACCCAATTTCTCAAATCATCTTCTGCTCTGTACTGCATCCTTGCGAACCACCCACGATTCGCTCGGCGAAACACTTTCTCTCCAAATGCAATTGCGATGGAAGTGCAACTAACACATGGACTACCTTGCATGAATCTTCAATGCACCTCCACTGTTTAGAAGTTCATAGACTTCGCGACGACAACGGTGAGCAAACGGAGCGCACCAAGCAACAAGTAGCAATAAGTAGTAAAGACTCCGGTGATGTAGGATCAGCAACACTGAATGAACGACACTCTTGAGAAAAAACGGAAACAGCAGTAGCTTTCGCAGCAAATGGCACAGCATCGTCAACCCCGACGACCAACCCATGGCGAACCCCTACGGATCGATGAACGCCTCGTCCCTGTGGGGCAAACTATACTCTCTATTCGAATGGCGATCCCTGCCGTTCAATCCAAGTTAGGATGTCGGTGTCGGGTTCGGATGTGTGCTTGGCCGCTCCCCAGGTCAACGACAGGAAGAGAATTGACCTCGCTGCCTTGCTTTTCTATAGCACGAATCTGGATTGGTGGTCTAGCGTGCAAGCCATCCAACAAAAGCAAAGGACTCACAGAGTTGGAATAACAACCGTTGTCACAGCGTCAAGTGCAAAAATTCTTCTTCTCGAGCTAATGAATGTGGCATGGCACCACTCTGTCTCCACCTGAAAAGTATACGGACTTCACATGCGCCACATTCGCCCTACTTAGAAGAATGAACGAGAAGTCTGATGCATGTTCCAGGCTTCAACGCATGTGTCAATGCTTAAGTGTGATAGGGTACATGCGGCGTCTCTGTGAAATCATCACGAGTAGTGACTTTGCCTTCAACGAACTCTGTTTCTTCTGCAATGACAGCCTCAAGCGAGAAATTCGGCAAGCAATCACATATTCGACATCCAAGACAACCTTGTGTTGATGATCGCATTAGCAAATCGCATTGACACACCGACTACAATGTTTGGATGCAAGAATCCAATGGTTGTCGTCCCAAAAGCCACAACTCTTATCGTGGCGGATGTAAGTCACAATCGCCATAAACCTCATCTCGGACTGGGATGGACGCTATGCATCAACTCGATCAAGGCCTTTATTGGACTTGGTGGAAGCCGGGGCATATCTCGTGCGAGTGTAGAAGACGACATCGGTTGGCTGAAAGGGGGGGAAGTCGTAGACGAACAATGAGTCCGAAAACACCAGAGTGCACGAGTAGATGGCGGTACTCCTGTCCATTATTTGTATGAGCGGCTCATATCGTCGTATACGAGGTTTTGTGAGATCGCCAAGTTTAACAAGGGGTACGAAGAAAACCGACCAACAATACCATTACAAGTACAACTGAGGGGTTGCAAAACAACACCAGCACTACTGGATGGAGGAACTTCTCACGGCTTTGTAAGCAATGACATGGTTCCCAAGTTTGGTTTGCAGACCAAACCAAGTATAACGGATAGGACATAATCCAGTTGGAAATGGAAGAAATCACAACGGTGGTGGCAACCACACCGGCTCGACACCAGACAAGTTTGCAGCCGCTCTGGAGGATTTTGCACAGCTCATGGAGGATAAAACTTCTCAAAGAATTGTCACAAGAGCTACCCTTGGAATGAAGTGTCAACCACCAGGTAGACCTGAAGCTAGGCTGTCAAACGACTATGAAGGAACCTATTGCATTGACATGTATGGGCTAAACGATCTGGGAATACAAATATGCAATATGCTCAGTCGCGGGTTCGTCAAACCATCCATGTCACCCTATTCGGCACCTGTTATTTTTATGGCAAAGAGGATCGAAGGGATGCGGAGGTGCATGCACCACTAAGGGTTGAAAAAAGCCACCATCAAGAAGAGCTACTCCCCTCGCCAGCAGACAAACTTTTTCACCAGCCCCGCGGGACGCAGTTGTTTACCATAACTGACCTACACAGCGATTATCACCAGATCCACTTATTTTATAAGGACATCCAAAATATGGAATTCCGCACTAGCACTTCGAGTTCACGGTTATGTTTCCCGGACTCATGAACACTCTCGCGACATTCGTGGTGGCATTACCAACATTTCTAACCCTAACCTGGACGACTTCGTCGTTCTATATATCTTGACGACATCCTGGTGTACAGCCGTACCCCAAAGGAGCACGATGGACATCTAAAAAAAAACTGTATATTACATAGAGAGAAAGTCAATGGTTCAATCTCAATATATGACTTTGGTCATCGTTCAATCAAGTATGTAGGCCACATCGTTAACGACGGATGGATCACCATGGACCCAGAAAAGGCGGAGGTAGTCATTGGTTGGCCAATGATGACCAGCGTTCAAGAAGTTCAAACATTCTTGGAATTTTGCAATCACTAGAATCAATTTGTAAATGTCTACGCCCGAGCATCAGCACCTCTTTTCGATCTCACTCATAAAACCAACGAGTGGATTTGGGATTACAACAAGCAAGAAACATTTAACTCCTTCCAAAAAACTATGACCTCGGCACTACCCTTGCGATTCGTGGATCAAATGGTGAACTACGTGATGGCCACTGAGGCGCCCGATTGACAAATCAAAACCATTCTCCAAGACAACGGCTGTGGAATGCCGGTGATACATTATCTGGACCAACCACCATGAGCTACAATGTTTCAAGACTTAGCCAGATTTTAGTTGTTGACAAACTTGATGGAGGTAGTTTTTCAAACCCAACTAAGTATACAACATCAAGTACCGACCTGGAAAAACAAATGTAGTCGATGCTGTGCGTCAGTGACCAGACATGGTCATTGAGATCTACATACTACTCATTGTACAAAACCCGTACGTCATGAGGCTGTTCATAAAGTATTACAAGGCATATAGTGAGAACAACAAGACCAAGTTCTAGTTCCACGATCCCACTTGGCGAGAACAATTCCCTCGTTGTCATACTACTGATTGAGGAGTTGCAACGGATGCTAAAAAACTGGCAAGATGTTATTGGTGGGACAAGATGTAGACAGGGAGGTAGCTTTCCATTGCTTGTGCGACACCTGTCAATGGCAGAAACATTGTTGCACGAGGCCACGAGGACAGCTCCAACCTCTCACTGTTCTGATGGCGCTGTGGATCCACATCAGCATGAAGGGATTACCCGCCACTTCCTAGGGCTATGATGCCATCCTTCTGGTGGTTGACAGGTTAAAAAAGTGGCACATTTCATCTCAATAAAAACCATCATCACCACAGAGGAAACATCACATCTATTTTTACATCAGATTCTCTGGTTATATGGCGTGCGATGTACCATCATCAACGACAGAGACAGCCGCTTCACTAGTTGTTTATGGCGTGAACTAATGATGCATTAAGGCAGTCAGATCAAGCTATCAATGGTGTTCCATCATCAAACGAACAAAGAGGCCGAGCGGACCACTCAGACACTCAATCAACTTCCATGCACTTTATGCCAACCACCCAACGTTGGTTGGACAGCAAAGTTGCCGACCGCCGAACTCGCACGTTCCTCCACAACTTCCATTGCAATGGGTAAACTTTCATTTGAGGTAGTACACAAGGAACTTATCGCCACACCGATGGGAATTCGAAGCCAGAGCAACTTTCTTTAGGTTGACATCCACCGAAGGGATTTCTCTAGCATTCTAGAGAAGACACAATAGACCTTCAAAAGGATAGAAGCAGTAATGAAATGGGCGGATAACCAACATCGTAGCAATGATGTGTTCAGTGTTGGTGATTGCGTACAACTCAGCTATGCAAGCATTAAACTCCGAGGACTAGACTTCACAAAGCACAAACTCCAATGGTTGGTATCGTTTGAGATCGAGCGAATGCAAACCCATATCATTGCTCAATTTCACCTGCTTGAGAGCGTGATTGGCCACCCTCTCCTCCATATTCGCATGCTCAATCACTATTGAGACCCCAACAAGAGATTCCCCGACATAGACATTGCTCCCCCGCCTCATGTCCAAGTAGTCGGGGATATAAAGTACGTGACTTCTGACATTCTTCAAGGAATCTTCTAACTTTGAATGTAAGAAAAACAACTGAGTAACCGGTCAAGTGGCACGACTATGACGCCGCATTCAAGAGCTCAAAGCCCTATGACAACCTTCGAGACGTTGATCATCCGAGTAATGGCTACTACCACTGTCAATGGCCTACATTTATTTACGCATCGGGAAGTTGCAACTAAAAGGGGAAGAATTTCTACGTCTTATACGTGCACAAGACCCTAAAATCCGTCAGTGTGTATTTTTGTCCTTACATTCGTGGCCCACCGTGCGTTGACCTCGAATTTTTTACACCGTTTGGTCAAGGACATTTTGGCCACCTATTCCAATCTCCGGTGTCTTGTACCCGGTGGTTCGGGTACGAGTGGTCGTTACAGGTATTGTGAATTTTATAGAATATTTTGGTACTCTGGTCAACTTATCAACGGGACGAGACTAAAGAAAACCACGTCTTGGTTTTTTCAAACCCCCCTGAATTCCCGAGAGAGTTTAGCGACCACTTGCGACGCGACGTCACACATGACACTTGGCTCGATTGCATAATACGATGATTCGTCTCATTTTGATTCTCGTCATCGTATATGGGTTCGAAACTTGTCATCAAAGTGCATATATATAACACAAGTATTCCATTTGTCACAAGTTTTTGAATTTTCTTCTGCTCCGCACCTCATCCTTGTTAACCACCCACGTTTTTGCTCAATATAAGAGAGGGATAGTTGAGTTTCAGACCCATATTTTACTCGTTTACGATGGAGAAAGGGTGGAACTCATCACCATCCTACAAAAGTACATGCTACAGACTGAAGAAGGCCAATCAAAAGATCAAACAGGCCTAGATATGCATAGAAAATGAAATGCTTGGTGTTATTAAGGGTGACTACGCATGGGGTGAAGATAGTCTTGTGCACATGAATGACCTATTTTCTATGGTTTTTTCAATTTTAGGAGAAGGGACATGATCCTATTTTAGCTTGATTCACGAATGGAGTCTCTTTTTTAATGCTATGTATGATATGAGGGTTTTGGACATGGCCTGTGAACGTTGAATGTCCAAATAAAGCAAGCATGTTCAAGACAGAGCACGAACTACAACAATGTCTTCTCAAGGTACTTGTCCTACCAGCTGAACCTAAATTTGGAGTAAAACCCTAAGGGTTATAAGTCAAATCCAACATGCTGACTTGGATTTTTTCTTTTAATGATTACGAAAAGTTGTCTATGTTCCTTCAATTTCCTTCATCGTGCAAGGGAAGACCCCTTTCAAAATTCAAGCATTGTGCTATATTTCCTTGGTATGCTCCAAATTTTGCTCTTTGAGAGCGGTGCATTTTCTTCACACCAAGCTACACCTTCATCTGGAAACTGGATTTTTTCTGGTTGCACTTGGTTTAGATTATTGAAAATGAATGTAGCAGGAGTATGGAAATAGGATACATGCAACCTCAACATTGTACTATCACATCCTCCAGCTCCTCCACACGATCATTAAACAAACAATTTTCAAGGCTACAACTTCCCCGGTAACAACCTCCTAGAAGGAGGGATCAATGCAACATGAATGATCAGATACATTCCAAGCATGCACAGTGAGATCAAAGTTGTTGACTAGATTGAGACATTATCGCAACATCCATTAGATTCATAGGTTGTTTGTCTTCGACAATGCCAAATCAACCTTTCAATTGTTGCACGCATTTTGGCTGGCATGCACCTCTTCCCCATGTGAGCGAGCTCTCTATGACAACCACTTTCGGGGTCAATTCCCTGAGGCTGGTATTGGTGGAAAAAATGTCGCAACATTGGCCGCAGCTGCAGAACCTCGTGGGGGTGGTACAACACAAGGTCGTGGACATGCCTGTGGACAAGGCCACGGCCGCGGTAATGGGTCTGGTCGTAGAAATGGACAAGGCCGTGGTACGGATTTTTCCCATCCCGGAGTGACATTGGTGGGGACCACTTAGAGATGTAAGTGGATCATGTGGATCATGTGGATAAAGCGTGGGTTTACATTCTAGAAAAGGATGTAAAATGATCTCGATACTTTACGAGTTCATTTCTCATTACTGTTTTCTTCCCTCTCATTGAGCCTCATTCTAAACTTGCTGATTGACATTGTCAACCAAATCTCCAGGTGAAAACCCTGATTGAAAATTCTTAGTGGTGGTAACACCGGCCCCTGTGCAATAGTTTTGTGATGTAGTGATTAAAGCAAATATCCTCAATGTGGTGGATTTAATCATGTCCTCGATGCGTTTGGTCGAAGATTTCGACCTTGTAAAACTTGAACAATGGAAGGTACTATTTGAATTCACACGTACCCATAAGATGTGGAGTCAACTGAGTGAATCATGGAAATAGAGGCGCCCGTCGTACCGGTTTCGTGTTCATCACAGACTCGGCCTGCCATTTTTTTTGCCTGTTCACTCCGAAGAGTGGAGGGAAAATGACGATCCAATTCAAAGGATACGTAGCTGGTGCTTCTATAAAATATACTGGCTGACACTATGTGAGATTACTCCTTTGTTAGCCATTGATTTATCCGACAGGTGGACATGAAGTACAAGCAATTAAATGATGCAATGGTTTTTGGTGAAAACCGTATAACAAAAAACTGTATTCAAGGATGTACGAAGTTTTATGTTGATGGAACTCAACCTTCTTGACCCGTTTGACACGGTGCCAAGTGGTTCCTGGTTTTAAAAAACATGGCTCGGATGTGATTTGAATGTAAGTGCTTGATCCTTAGAAAGGAATAGTGTTACTTAGCATTGATTCTATGTACAAAATTTTCACCGACCCTACTGAAACTCCATGCCATCTTTTCTGCGGTATAGGTCGAGAGAGGTATGTGACAAGGTTGTTGATACTTCTAGGCTCGACCGCAGAAAGTAGTGGACAACATGAAGGAAGGCACGCCACAAGATATGAAATCTATAGTGATGGAGTTTTTGGATGTGTTCCAAGACCCACTAGCTAGGTTCTACACGATTCCACTACAAGCAGAGGCGATCCTTCCATTGAGACCCATGTATCGCCTTAAAGTAGCAAGAAGGCGAGAGGCCAAATGCCAAATCAATGAGTACCTTGCAAAATGGTGGATTAAGCCAAGTAGCTCATTCCACGGTATGTCGAAACTTTTCGTGAAAAAAATGGACGGTGGTTTTTGCATGTGCGTAGACTACAAGATGATGAACAAGCTGACGATGAAAATTGAATGCCCTTACCTCAGATTGAGGACCTGTTTGTCCAAGGACGAGGGGCAAATTTTATTCTTCCATTTGATTTGTGTCGAGGGTACCATCGAATCCGCATCATAGAAGATATGTGTCAAAAAAAATGTTTTGAATGCACACAGTATACCTATAGTTCCATGTTTTCTACTTTGGACTAACAAATGTCCCAACAGCCTTCAAAGTAGAAATGAACCAAATGTTTATCAAGTAGCCAACTTGGTTTGTCTTGGTTTACCTGAATGACATCCTAGCTTCATCAAAATCAATGGAAGAGCACATAGAACACTTACACAAAGTTATCATGATCCTCCAAGAACAAAATTTTCATGTGAATGTAAACAGGTGCAAGCTTGCACAAGAGAAGCTCAGACACCTTGAAAGCATAGTTGACAAGGACGGTGTCCGAGTGGATCCACAAAAATTCCAAGCCGTGGTGGATTGGTAATGTCCAAAAACGTTGGGCGGATTAGGTCTTTCATCGCCCTTGTAAACTGTTTTTGATAGTTTATGCAAGGGTGTTTGAACTTGGTAGTTATGCTAACCAGGCTCATGCAAAAAGGCGTGTAGTGGGAATGGACATCTCCCAATGAGAATAACGCAGTGTTCCTTAAATCCGTTGAAAACAATTATGTTTCATTCACCTATGATAAGCTCCATAATTACCTATGCTTTGGGAGAATCACTTTTACAAATATGAGATCTCATGTAGGGTACACGTAGAAATTTTGGATTAGTACTTCTTTTGGAAGAATCTCCAACGAAATTTTTATTAACATTTGGGGTTAATACAGTTCATGGATGCTTTTTTTCTTTTTTCTAGAGGCCATCAAGTGAACAAGGACTAGATAATGGAGACAATAAGCCCTTACAAAACTATACAACAACATCATCTTTGGGCTCTACAATCTCATTGAAGAGGTTCATTAGAGGATCCAAACCTTCTTCCTCCGCTTTTCCACATAAATCTTTATCAAGCACTGAAGAAAACCCACATCTCATCCAAGCCTTTCCAATGGTGTCCCGCATGTATCTAAGGCACAACCATAAACTCAGTGTGAAATTCAAGCTAGCATTCCACATTNACATTTGGGGTTAATACAGTTCATGGATGCTTTTTTTCTTTTTTCTAGAGGCCATCAAGTGAACAAGGACTAGATAATGGAGACAATAAGCCCTTACAAAACTATACAACAACATCATCTTTGGACTCTACAATCTCATTGAAGAGGTTCATTAGAGGATCCAAACCTTCTTCCTCCGCTTTTCCACATAAATCTTTATCAAGCACTGAAGAAAACCCACATCTCATCCAAGCCTTTCCAATGGTGTCCCGCATGTATCTAAGGCACAACCATAAGCTCAGTGTGAAATTCAAGCTAGCATTCCACATTCTCGCCATGTTGAACACTGCCTTCCCCTTCTCGTAAGTGTGCATGTTTTGCATGAATTGCTTTGGGTACCACTCGGTGAATTGTATTCGGATATTCACGTTTAGTGGTCGTAATCAAACATCAGCGACTTGTGCCACAAATGTGCAACTTGCTGGCATAATCAATAGCTTGCTGCATGGAAACTTGTGCTTCGCAAAGACATGAATCTCACTAGATGTATGTGGCCACAACGCATTAACCAAAAGAATGGGCTTCTACGTTCCCACCTCCTTACCATGCAGCGCACACTGGCGTTTGTACCAAGGGTGTAGCAGCGGTGTGACCAATCCTTGGTGGCTAGTATTGGCTGAGTGGCTTTTGGTTTGTGAAAGGTGGAAGTAAGGTGCAGCTTTGACAATGGATATGTCTTCATTGTCTGGTTGGCTTCTTGCCGTGGTGCCTCAAAAAATGAGTTGGAGTGGCAAGAGGTCATCGCCCATTATGGATGAAACCACAGCTGTGAACTGCCTCTTGTCATCAAAGCCACAGATGGCTACTGCCTTCACTCCAGCAGGTGTACAGGTTCTGTTTAATGTTTAAAAGAAGAGGAAATCTGCGTCAGTCAAGGTGCTTAGCCACAAAAGTGTAAAGTGCATCAAGATTTATGCCATACATTCACCTGTTGGTACAAGGCTTATGCCAGTGTGGTCCGCATTGACAAGGAAGTGTGGGCTTACGTTGTGGAGCCACATGAGTGTAGCCACCCGTTTTAGCATGTGCTCTCAAAGCTCCTCCCAGTTTTTCTGCAACTTTCGTCCCACAACGGAAGCGCCAGTTGAGGTGCTGGTGCAAAAATCGTGGAATCCAAAGCCGCGAGAATGTCATTTTCCCTCCATTTTGAGGCAACTCTGAGGGGTGGTTCTCCTCTGTCAGTTCATGCATTACAGCTTGAATGGAGGTGGAGTCCAGGGGCGTGCCCGCCTCTTGAAGTTCCTCTAACTGCTTGCAAAAAACTGCCACCATTTCTGGATGGCGATGGAGGAAACATTCCCTCCATTGGCCGCCATGCTTCCGTTCAGAAGTTGACCCATGCACCTTGAGGGGGGTTGTTTCCTTCATTAATTCCCGGTACTCAGAAAGGAGTTATGTGCTGTTGCATTTGTACCAGTCGTGCACTGTTGATGGTACAAGCTGGTCATACACGCAGTCCCCTCCCGGCACAACAAAAGTATTGTGCAGGATTTGCACTGTCTAGAAAGCATTTCCCCCCTCCCCCTGCCACCATGAGGCTGTGTATGCGGGTGAGATGCCCATTGCCAGTCCCATTGACATAGGGATGTCGCTTGCGATTCTTTTCTGTTAATTTACTTCTTGATGCAGATGTAGATGAAGATGTTGCAGCCAATGGAACCCGAGCTAGCACGATGTTGCTCACATTGGATGGTCGAGCAGCTTTTGGTGCAACGAGCAGTAGCGACGGGGGTGGTTTCTTGGATGGCCGCCCAGGCTTGTGACGTGGAGGGAGTTTGGCTGGATTGGAGAACTTCGCAGCGTGTTCAGAAAATCTTGACAAGAAAGCTGCATCAGCGTCCTCCTTACTGGCGTGCTGAATGTTGAAGTTGAAAAGGATTATGTGGTGGCATGTTTGTATGGACACTGCCGTCACTTTGCCGTGCCGGTCGACAGGACAAAGCAACAGAGGAGGCATGAAGCTACGGAGCGACGGAGGAGCAATGGAGCAATTCAGTGATGGCTTTCTTCTTCTTTTGTCCCGCGGATTCCACGGCAAGGGACATGCATCATGCACTGTTCCTTGCCTTCTGATTGACAGAAATGTAGTTTGTTTTTCTCACCATACGGGTGATGTGTGCATGCGCGCATGCTTGTGCTGACTGGTTTTCAGTCAGTGGGCACGTTGACTTTGGAATTCCAAATGACAAACTTTGGCCTCGACATAGATGGGGGACCTGCACCGGGCCACAAGACGAATTCAGCAAGCACGTTGAATATTGTTTGATGTGACATGTCGTGTCTCCAGCTCCTGCTCTGAAGTCGTCGTTGGAGTTCGCAGAATGGCGTTCTCAGTCCGCGTCAGGGATTTACCCCCTTCGCAAGACTGAGGGACAATCATCATCAACGACCCTGAGCAGAGAGACTCGATTATTCCGAGTCTCCGGAGGCCCATTTCCGTTTTAACCAAATCCCTGGTTTTGGGACCCAAACTGGGGATTTTTACCTCGAACTCGTGTGTTCACACAAGTTATTTCGTTTCTTTTATGTCGAAGTTCGTCGTAAACGAACTTCGATTTACGTTTTTTTGTTCTGGCGCAAAATCGTCGCGTGCGAGGCACGTAGGCAATTTTGCGCCAGCTTTCTCGACCTCACCCTCACTCCCGCTATCCCTCGTCCTGTCTTGCTCATTTGCAAGGAGGGCGAGGGGTGGGGGGCGAGGGCACGAGGCCACGAGGCCTTGCCCTCGAGGCCCTCGTGGCCCCTCAGCCGCCGATTGGGCTGAGGCCGCGATCGGCGGCTGGCGGCTGGCCGGCCGGTGGCCGGCCGGACGCTTGGCCGGCCGCCGGCCGTCCAGCCGGTCGGCATCGAGCTGGCCGATGGCCAGCGAAGTGCTGGCCGCCGGCCAGCCTTCGCTGACGCGAGGGGTGGTGCGCAACCACCCCTCGCTTCAGCTAGGAGGGAGGGCCGAACCGTCCCTCCTACTACATTCCTCCCCACTTATGATGAACCGTCCCGGTTCATGAACAACAAGTATGATTATCAGTCAGTGAGTCATCAACATTGTGAAAGAAAGTTAATAATTTCAATCACCAGCTAAACATGAACACGTGCATGGTACTTGGACCTAAGCTGCAGCTTGTAAGTCAGCACGGCTAGCGGCCTCCCCCCTTTAGGCTGGAACATCCACGCGACAACCATGTTGGGTGTCCCCAACATCCAATGGTCGCTGTCCATGAATGCTGCCCTGTGGGAATGTTGTTCACTTTTTCGCGTTCAGGTGGTACCTCCTGCCACGCGTCGATCTATGCGAGCTGCAAGCTCGCTCCAGTACTCGTTGACCACCCTTGTAGGCAACCGAGATTTGGGCTCCCATGAATGATGTCCAGGTCCACAACCGGCCCAATGAACGAGGTACTCCCTGACAACGCGCAACCAAAGAGTATGCTCTTGGTGCTGGAGTAGGCAAAGGACCTCGTATTGGCCGTCGGAAGCCAGGACTACAGGCGGTGGCTGAACGGTTCCTTTTGCCGTGTATGGAGCCAGCAGGCTCACATGAAACACGTCATGTATCTTCATACTCGGCGGTAGTAGCAATCGGTATGCCACTGGCCCGATGCGTGCCACAATGGGAAACGGCCCAATCCACTTCGGTAGAAGTTTTCTTGCCGCTGGCGACTTCAGCCAAAGGTTTGTAGTGCTAAGCAGCACTTTGTCACCGATGTCAAATGAGACCTCCCGGCGACCTTTGTCGGCATATGCCTTTTGTCACTGCCGAGCTGCTTGAAGGTGACCCTTCGCCTCCTGTAACAAGGAGTCGATGCACTTGGCAAAGGCTTGAGCGGAAGGAACCTGCCCTCCTGTACTCCCACTCTTCACCAATGAAGAGGGTACCACTGAATGTCGACCACTGTTCAACACGAACGGTGTGAACTGTGTGGACTCTTTCACCGAGTTGTTCACCGCAAACTCTGCCAGTTCTAGAAATTCGTCCCAATCATGCATGGCAGGGTCCACGTACATGTGGAGCATCTGCTCCAGAGTACGATTCATGCGCTCTGTTTGTCCGTCAGTTTGAGGGTGAAATACTATCGACATTTGTGATTCATTGCCAAAGTATTCGTGCATCTTTTGCCAGAACTTAGTAGGAAATTTTCAATCTTGATCGGAGATAATACACAACGGCAAGCCGTGGTACTTTACAACACCCTAAAAGAAGAGACGAGCGGTCTCCTCTGTGTTCACGTCAGTAGTTATAGGAATAAAGTGTGTCATCTTTGTCAAAAGATCCACAACCACTAGTATTGCATCGTTGCCACGGGCCGTGTCGGGAAGACCAGTAATGAAGTCCATGCTGACGCACTCCCATGGAGTCCCAGGAATGGGAAGCTGTTGGAGGAGTCCAGCAGGCTTCTTGTTGCTAGCCTTATTCCGAAGACATGGGTCGCATGTCATGCAATACTTACGGACATCAACACTCCACCCTGGCCACCAATAGTGGTCCAAGAGTGCCTGTCCNTTGTAGGAATGAAGTGTGTCATCTTCGTCAAAAGATCCACAACCACTAGTATTGCATCGTGGCCACGGGCCGTGTCGGGAAGACCAGTAATGAAGTCCATGCTGACGCACTCCCATGGAGTCCCAGGAATGGGAAGCTGTTGGAGGAGTCCAGCAGGCTTCTTGTTGCTAGCCTTATTCCGAAGACATGGGTCGCATGTCATGCAATACTTACGGACATCAACACTCCACCCTGGCCACCAATAGTGGTCCAAGAGTGCCTGTCCGGTCTTTCGGGGTCCCACATGACCTGCTACCGGCGGGTCGTGGAACTGGGATATAACCTTTTCTTGAAAGTCTCCCGAGTTTGGCACAACAACTTGTTCTCCGTGCCAAAAGATTCCTGCAGCCTCCACCAAGCCGTACTTGTCCAGATTTTGAGAGTCTTGAAACCAATAATCCACACAGTATCCCATCCGAATCCTGTTTACAAAACCGTTGTAGTGGATAATCTCTCGTGGTGGTTGCCGCAGAGGTGTAGGGTGATATGGTGGTTGTACTATTGCTGTTGCAACGGGCATAAAACACCCACTAACCTCGGTGGTTGCTTTAACTTCCACAGGCTGTCGGCTGAGTGGATCAGCCACAGTGATGCGTCCTGGCTGATGTTCCCATGTGAACAAAAATCGACTCAGGTATTCAATCCAACGCGCCTGCCGTCTTGACAGGTTCGGTTGCGTTTGGAAAAACACCAATGGATTATGGTCGGTCATGACCGTCACACCCCCTTCAGCACCCTTGAGGTAGCAACGCCACATCTTGAAAGCGTGTACTTCTGCAAGGAGATCTTCATCCCTAGTCGTGTACCGCGTTTCCGTGGGAATGAACTTCTGGCTCTCATACGCAACTGGGTGACCGTTCTGCATGAGGACGGCTCCGAGTCCTACTACCGACGTATCACATCAAACCTCCCACGGTTGCGATGGATCCAGAAGAGCTAGGATGGGCGCCATGGATAGGAGCTCTTTGACCTTGAGAAAGGCGCTCTCGCAATGAGATTTCCATTCCCAACACACGTCTTTTCGCGTGAGCCTGGTTAGCCATGCTACCAGGGTTGAATACCCTTGCAAACACCGTTGAAAGTATTTTGCAAGGCCAAGGAAAGACCGTATCTGCCCAACATTCTCTTGATGTGGCCAGCCCACAAAGGCTTGGACCCTTTGTGGATGGACACGGATGCCGTCCTTGCCGACGATGTGTCCAAGGCATTCGAGTTCATCTTGTGCAAACTTGCACTTGCTCACTTTTGAATAGAACTTCTGTTCCTGAAGGATTGCGAGAACTTTGCGCAAATGTTCTATGTGCTCTTCCATTGATTTGGAGAAAACCAGGATGTCGTCCGGGTAAACCAAGACAAACTGTCCAACTTTCTTAGCGAACGTTCCTTTCATTTCTCCTTGGAATGTTGCCGGGGCATTCATAAGCCCGACGTATAACACTCGGACCTGATAGTATCCCGTGTGCGTTTGAAACGCGGTTGTGGGTACATCATCTTCCGTGATGCAGATTTGATGGTACCCTTGAGACAAATCCAAGGACAAAAATACTTTTGCGCCTTGGAGTTGGTCAAAAAGGTCCTCAATCCACGGTAAGGGGAATCGATTTTTCACCGTCAGCTTGTTCAATGCTCGGTAATCCACGCACATGCGTAAACCACCGTCCATTTTGTTCACAAAAAGAATCGGCGCACCGTACGGCGAGCTACTGGGCTGGATCCACCCCTTTGCAAGGTACTCTTTGATTTGGCGTTTGGCCTCTCGCCTTTCTGTAGGACTAAGGCGATACATGAGTCTGAACAAAGGAGTCACCTCCGGTTGCAGTGGAATTGTGTGGCCCATGTGTCTTTCTGGTGGAAGCCCAGCCGGTGGGTCTTGGAATACATCCGAGAACTCCGCCATCAGAGATCTGATCTCTTGTGGCGTATCTTCCGTCACATCGTCCTCAACTTTGTGCACCTCAGCCAAGAAGCATCGACAACCTTGTCGAATAGGTCTCTTAACCTGTATTAGAGACAAGCTGGCATGGACTTTGAGTCGGGTCGGTGATTATTCCGTACTCGGAATCAATGTAAAGCAACATTGTCCTTTTTGGAGGATCAAACGCTTTGATTCAAAGCACATTAGTGCCTTGTTGTCACGGAGCCAAGGATCGCCTAGCACCACGTCAAACGGGTCAAGAAGGTTGAGTACCTTCAACGTGGTACTCTGTGTGTACCCTTGTATACAAACTTTTGCTTTACAAGTACCGATCACGGGTCCAGTATGGTTGTCACCGACAACAACTGCGCCATTCGATGGCTCGTACCTCAAGCCAACCTGTCGGGTAAAGCCCAGGCTAACAAAAGAGTCGTCCCCTCCAGTGTCAGCAAGTACGTTCACGGGAGCACCAGCTAGGTGTCCTTTGAACTGCATCGTCATGTTGCCCCCACTCTTCCGAGTGAACAGACTCGATGACGGCAAGCCAAGTTTGTGATAAACACGGAATCTTTACGACGGGCGGTGCAACTCCCATGATTCATCCACTCGAGTCCACATCTTGTGGGCACGTGTGAATTCGACTAGCACCTTCTAGTCTTTAAATTTGACTGGGTCATAATCGTCGACTAAAGGTACTGCGAACGTGATTGAACTCATTGCTTTGAGGGCGTTTGCTTCAATCACTACGTCACACAACTCTTGCACAGTGGTCGGTATCCCCACCACTAAGCATGTACAATCATGCATCTCGTCCGGAGATGCAAGGTTTAGTGGGCAACGTCGGTCAGCAAGTGTAGAATGCTGTTCAACAAGAGGAGAGAAGACAACAGAGAAATTTGAACTCGCCAAAAACTCAAATTGTTTAACATCCTCATTTGAAAACATGAATCCACACTCGTGATCCAGTTTTACCCCTGACTGGTCCCCACTGACGTCACTCAGAGGTGGGGAAAACCCGCCCCACGGCCCTGTCCGTTACCACGGCCGGGCCCATTGCCACGACCGCGACCCTGTCCACGGCCCTGTCCCCGGCCTCCTACTCCACCATCCCCACGAGGTGCTACTGCTGCAGCTAACGCCACGGCCTCTTGTCCACCCCCAGCAGCCTGAGGGCACTGAGCCCTAAAGTAGCCTAGCTACATGCAGTTGTGGTAGAGCCCTTCACGGAAGGATGTGTTGCGACGCTCACGCGCCGCGTGCAGCTCGTCATTCTCACGGCTGAGCTTGTTGTTGGGGCCCTTGTATCCACCAGCCTTCTAAGCTGGAGGGTTTGGAGGCTGCTTGCCCTTGGCCCCGCCTCGCTGTCCAGCTGACCCACTAGCCCCTGCAGCGTCCATGCGCATGTCGCGGCCTTGCTGTGCACGGCGTTTGGCCGTGCATCAGAGTAGTGCTTCGGGTTCGCCGAATACACTTCGCTCATGTAATCTCGCAATGCCCTCTAGCTTGTCCAAGCTTGGCCAGTGGCTGTCGTAGTGGTCTTGTCCTTGAGCTTCTCGCTGACGAGACCATCATGCAAGTACTCCAGTAGCATGCACACCGGGTATTTGAAGGTCTGAGTCCCATCGCCCTCGGTGAAGCTTTCGGCTTCTTCCATGAGTGCGGCAAACTCACTCAAGTAGGATTCGAGCAAGTTGCCCAGCTGCCTGAAGTCCTTGATCTTGTGGAAGGCGCATTGCGCCTCCTCGCGTTGGGTGCACTTCTTGCACATGATCGTGCAAAAGGCCTCCCACAGTATGGGCTGCCACTTGAAGTCTGGGTGCTGTGCAGTCCACTCCTTCACCACATACTTGAAGAGTTTTTCTTCAAGTTGCGTCGTGGCAAGGTCGCCCCACTGGCCGAGTGGAGCCTTGTGGACACATAGGACGTGCTCCATGCCGTTCAGCCAGTCGGTCAGCTTCACGTTCTTCCGGAAGATCTCCACACTGTGGAGGAAGGACGTGTTCATGACCGACCCCGAAGTCGTCGAGGTAGGCAAGTCGTCGCTGCAACCGGCAGTGGCATCCACAGCTGCGGTACGCTGCGCTTGCTGCTGTATCCGTAACTGGGTCACGCTCTGTAACGCCTTGTCGAGGTCGTTGCATCAGCGGCTTGCCTCATGGGCGGCCAAGCGCTGCAGCTGGCGATCCCGGTCAAGGTCCGTGATGCTCTGCCTGACGTGGGCTAGCAGGTTTGTGAACGCAAAATTGAGCTCTTGTGCTGTCAGAGCATTGACGATAGCCTGTAGGGCCTCGCGTTGTCTATGCACCCTTACCCACTACAAGAGAGTACGGTTCGCGTACACGCCTCCAAGGATTCCCTCCTTTTGGAGGAGACTGTCGTCGGCGACGACGCTCGAGTGGACGGTGCCTTGCCCCACTGCGGCCGCATCGTAGGAAGGAGGGTTTGCCCCCATTCCTCCGAGTGGTGCCGTATCTCCACCATCGATGGTGATCTTGAGTCGGCTTGCGGCTTCGGAAGCAAACTCCGCGAGCCTACGACGGTCATCGCGAATTGCCTTCGTGGCGACGTCATCGGGCTCGTTCTCGTGGGAACTTCCCATGTGGCTGCTTTCAACGCCCTTGCTGCTCTCGGCAGTCTCGCTACCGTCGGCAGCTTCAGGCGATGCGGTGGGCGTCTTGCCCTTCTCGAGCAATTAGCTGGAGTTTGTCGCACGACGATGGCGATGGTCACGATCCTCATCGCCTTCGCCATCGTCGGCGTCGTGCTCTTCGTCGGGGTATCCCTCCGGGAGATCCTCCTCCATCGCATCGTCCGTCGCATAGGGGTCGCCCACGTGCGCGTTGACGTGCTCGTCGAGCACCTTTTTGGCCTCCGCACGCTGCTCGGTATCGCCGAGGTTGGCGTCGGTTGCCTTCGGCGGTAGGGTTGCCCTTGGTGGTACGGTTCTCTTTGGGTTGGCAGCCGTGCTTGCGGCGGCGGCTCCCAAAATTTGGAGTCCGCCAAGAGCTCGTGGTGAGGCTGTCACCACCTTGCCCTTGTTTGTCTTGGTCGGTCTGGCACTTGCCATCTCATCGTTCGTGCAAGTAGCACGTGAAGGTCGTTGTGAGGATCACTCCACAACTTAAAGGAGGAATCGCCTCCTACGATCTCTTTGCTCTCACGATTGGTGAGGCAATTATAAATTCAATTTCTATTTTCCTAGGCCGTCATGTCGGCACAAGTTTGTGGTTTTGGAACTAGACTTCCTAAGCCGTGACTCACGGCGATTGGCAATGACTAGGACCTAGGAAAACAGAAAATTACAAGACAATAGAATGAGGAGGAATGTGCGTGTCGCTCACAAAAAAAGAGTAAACAGTGAGAAGAGGAATTCTAGCAAGTCCTAGCGAGTCTTCCACTCTCTCTTCCAACTTCTTGTCTTCCTCTTGTCTTCTTTTCTTCCTTGATCTTCTCTTCACGCACCTTGACGTCTCTCGCATTCTTGGGCGGCGTCTCCCTTGAGCCGGCGGCGTTGGCGAGCCGTCAAAAATCTTCAAGATGTCAACCTCCTTCTTTTAAGGGTGCTCTTAGGCCGTGAGAGTCCCTCAGCTTAGGGAGGGGCGCTGTCCCAATTTTTGGATGAAGGAGGTTTGAAGGAGCCTTAAAAATGAGGAGGATTTTGTGGTTTTAGAGGTGGGAACTCCCCAACCCGCCCCACAAAAATCCTCATAGCCCCCTGGAAGTGTAGAGAGGCTAGAAGGAAGTAACTCCACCAAGTAGAAATGTTTTCCAGCTCTGTAACGCACTTTACGGTGCTTCAATCCGTGAAGTATGGATGCCGTAGTCCCTTCTAGCATTTCTGTTGCTGCTTGCAGCTGCCGGCGGTGTTTTGTATGTGACGTAGCTGCCGTTTCCATCGAACCCTTAGTCGCGAGGGTCGTCTGGCTCTGAGAACCACTACAACATGTCGTGTCTCTAGCTTCTGCTCTGAAGTCGTCACCGGAGTTCACAGAATGGCGTTCTCAGTCCCTGTTAGGGGTTTACCCCCTTCGCAAGACTGAGGGACAATCGTCATCAACGACCCAGAGCAGGGAGACTCGAATATTTCGAGTCTCCGGAGGCCCATTTCCGTTGTTAACCAAACCCCTGGTTTTGGGACCCAAACCAGGGGTTTTTATCTCGAACTCGTGTGTTCGCAAGAGTTATTTTATTTGTTTTATGTGGAATTTTGTCGTAAACAAATTTCGATTTACGTTTTGTCGTTCTGGCGCAAAATCGTTGCGTGCGAGACACGCAGGAAATTTCTCGCCAGCTTTCTTGACCTCACCCTCGCTCCCCCTATCCCTCGTCCTCTCTTGCTTGTTTGCAAGGAGGGCGAGGGAGGGGGGGCGAGGGCACGAGGCCACGAGGCCTCACCCTCGAGGCCCTCGCGTCCCCTCAGCCGCCGATCGGGCTGAGGTCATGATCGTCGGCTGGCGGCTGGCCGGCCGGTGGCCGGCCGGTCGCTTGGCCGGCCGCCGTCCGTCCAGCCGGCCGGCAGCGAGCTGGCCGACTGCCAGCGAAGTACTGGCCGCCGGCCAGCCTTCGCTGACGCGAGGGGTGGTGCGCAACCACCCCTCGCTTCAACGAGGAGGGAGGGCCGAACCGGCCCTCCCGCTACATTTGAGCTGTGGGAAAGTCACTTCAACATATGTTAAGGACCTGAATTCGGGCCAAAAAACAAACAAAATCAAGGAAAACTATGGTACTTCTCTTAACATTAAAGAGATGGTGTCCAAAGCACCCGTCTTAGCTCTTTTGGATCTATTGCAACAGTGGGAGGTACACTATAACACATCAGTAGTTAGACTTGGAGCATTCCTCATGCATAATGGTCACTGAGTTGCGCGTGAGAGCCGAAAGCTCATCGCCAAGGTACATGACATAGGATCAAGAGCTTCTCGCAATGGCACATGTTCTTAAGGTTTGGACTTGCTACCTCAAAGGTGGTGAGGGGAGTGTAATGGGTGTGACTGTCCAAAACCCATTGATACATCTTCAAAGGTAACTGAACCTTTCAGGATAATGGGGACAATGGAGTAAATGCCAAAGCCAATTCTCGTTTGAGACATGGCGGTGTCAACTGGATTGCCTCAGATGCATGGTGGGCACCGAGTGTCATACGTTGAAACACTTGAAGACACACCCGAACCTCAATCAATGTCAAACTCGATGGATGGAGTTATTTGAATCCGGGTTCGACTACGATATTGCGCACCGGCTAGGGAAAATCAACCTGACAGACGCGTTTAGCCGCCGACCACGTCTGATGGCTGAGGCAATTACGCTATTGCTGCAACGAAATCCGTATCTCGAGTAGTTGTTCACACGAGGCTACGACCAGCATGGCGGATATGACAAAGCAAAAATCTAGTATGACGCACCCTATTGGCGGCGACGATTCACTCACCAGGCCGTCGTTCCCCCGAACAATGAATTCGATCGCATGCTGCTCAAAGAATGCCATGACACTGGTCCACGTAGACATTTTGGAGAAGAAACGACGCTGGAGAAGCTGGCAAAACACTATTGGTGGGACAAGATGCAATCCGACTTGGCCAACTTCTGCAAATCCTGCGACACGTGTCAGCGAAAAAACTCACGTTGCACACGGTCACCTGGACTTCTACAGCCGCTCCCCATTATGACGGAACCATGGAACGACATCTCCATGGACTCCGTCACAGGATTTCCAGTCACACCCAAGGGATTTGACGCAATCCTCGTGGTTGTCAACACGTCCTCCAAAATGTCTTACTTCATTCTGACTATGACCACCGTCACCGCCGAGGGAACAACGCGACCGTTTTTAAATAACATTGTGTTGTTCCACGGTGTGCTGAGGACTATCACAAGCGATAGGGACAGTCGATTCACTAGCCGTTTTTGGTGCAAACTGATGACTCGCTACGGCAGTCGGATCCAGCTTTCAACGGCGTTCCATCCTCAAACCGGCGGCCAAACGGAGCGGACCAACCAAATGCTCAAACAACTTCTCTAACCATTATGGGAACCTCATGGGACGGATTGGGCACAAAAACTCCTGACCGACGAAATTGCATGTAATTCAACGTGCTCCACCGCAACGGGTAACACTTTGTTTGAAGCGGTATATGGCAAACTTTCCAACACACCAGCCGAATTACACAGCCAGAGCAACATTCTCGTGGTTGGTGTCCAACTCCGCGACTTCTCCACCATCTGATATGAAACATGGTAGAGACTTGCGAAGATGCAAGCAGGGATAAAACGAGCAGCTGATCGATATCGCAACGACGATGTTTTCGCTGCAGACGACAAAGTTCTCCTCAGCCCGATCAACATCAAACTCCATTGAGCCGACTGCTCGAAGCTCAAACCCCAATGGTCGGGACCGTTTCAGACCAAGCGCATGCACATCCCCGTGGTTGCGCGGCTCAAACTCCTTGACACTATGCACATTCATCCGGTGTTTCATGTAAGCAACCTCAAGCACTACTGAGACCACGGAGAGAACTTCCCCAGGAGGGATGTACCTCTTCCTCCTCCTATCCAAGTGGACGACGACACAGAGTACGTAATCGAGGACATCCTCGGCCATGGACAACGTGGCAAAACAACATAATGCCTTGTCATGTGGCACAGCTTTGACGCCATGCATAACAGTTAGGAACCTTACGAATGTTTTTGAGACGTCAATCACCTCGATGGCTACTACCGCCGTCACCGAGCCACAATCTGTATGCGTTGAGACGTCGCAGCTAAAAGGGGGGGGTGAGAAGATTCCAGGAAGCTTCCTAGCCTTTCTGCTTGCTAGCCTGACAGCACGGGTCTGGCTGGTTGACACACAGGTCATGCAAGGGACAGCAAGGGTAGGGAGAGACACGTGCACTTGTATCTCAAGCTTCAACTGAAGTAAATGCGGAGAGAAATAATAAATGACAGGTCCACAGCATAAATAGCCGCCGTGGCTCACGGCGGGTGGCGCACACGGCGGTGCCTGTCAAACCTGAACCGGCCCAAAACCACTGTTTTGGCCATAANGACTGGTCACACGCCTACGTCCGGGAACAGCCGGAGAGTGTAAGAAAACAAACATGTAAATCAGCCTGGCAGGGCTGTCCACCGAGAAAATCCTGAAGACCTCCAAACGTAGTCCGTGGGCTGTGGGAGCCCTCTGGTACACTGGGTAGGCTGCCAGGCTGCCTCCAGCGGATGGAGCATCACCTTAGGGAACTCTGTCTCCAGCTGGGTCCGCCTCAAGGATCTGCACGAGCATGGACACGGCCGAGTGGTCACAACCAACTGTACAACTGTGTATGACTGACAACATCACAACACTCCCCCATGACCCGATGGTACGCATGTCCATACACGTGCAGAACGCGTGCTGGTGCAACACAGAGTGCTCAACAGGGACCCGGACAATCACCCACTCTCGGACAGGGGTCGCAATCCGACAGAACGAACAGCCTCGAGGAACTTCCCACGTGCCAGTGCCTTGGTCAGGAAGTCAGCGCGCTGCAGGTCTGTGCCCACCCAGACGATGGAGATCAACTGCCGCTCTACAAGATCGCACACGAAATGATACTTGATTGCGATGTGCTTCATGCGTGCGTGGAACACACCAGAGTTCTTAGCGATCGCGAGAGCACTCTGGTTGTCGCATCGAAGGATGATGGTAGGCACGGACTGACTCAAGCACTGGAACAACCGCTGCAGCCACACCGCCTCAGCGGCGCCAGCGCCCAGAGCAACATACTTAGCCTCTGAGGAGCTGCGAGCAATGCACCCCTGCTTGCCGCTGCGCCAAGACACAGCAGTGCCACCAAGCAGGAACACGTAACCCGTGCGGCTACGTCCATCAGGACTCCATGCCTAGTCGCTGTCGGTGTAGCCATCTACCACAACCGAGCACTGTCTCCGAAAGCAGAGAATGTGATACGGTGTGGAGACCACGCACTGAACGACTCGCAAAGTTGTGTGCAGAGCGCGAGCCCGAGGGGACTGACTGAACTATGCGAGTAGGTTGACAGCGAACGCAATGTCGGAACGCGTGGTCGTGGCCAAGTACATCAGTGAGCCAATGATGCGCAAGTACAGGGTCACGTCCACAGTCTCGCCCAGATCGGCTGGGTCTGTCACCTTCAGGGCGTCCTGTCCATCGGGAGTGATGGGTGACGAGGCGGCGGGAACAGCGCCAAGGAGGTCAGCGAACCGCTCCCCCACAACCTGTGCATATCGTGCCTGATGGAGGAGGAGTGTCCGGCGACGACGATCACGCACAATCTCCATCCCAAGGAAAACAGCCGCTGGACCAAGGTCTTTCATCATGTAGGCGGCCTGCAGGACCGCCTTGTCCTCCTCTAGTGCAGGAGACGCAATCAGGAGATCGTCCACATACACCAGAATGGCAGTGAGGTGCTCGGCTGTCCGTCGGATGAAAAGTGAAGGGTCGACATCACTCTGGACGTACTCGGCCTGAGTGAGGGTGCGAGTGATCTCTCGGTTCTAGCACTGGGGCGACTGCTTCAGGCCATACAAGGCCTTGTGCAAGCGCTAGACCTTGTTGCCTTTGACCTCAAACCCAGGTGGCTGGACCATGTAGATCTCCTCCTCCAAGGTGCCGTGGAGGAACGCATTGTTCACATCCATCTGGTGTAGCTCCCAGTCATGGTGAGCGACCACACCAAGCAGCGTGCGAGCTGTGGTCATGCGGCCAACAGGGGCAAAGGTGTTAGTGAAGTCGATCCCCTCAACCTAAGAGAATCCCTTGGCAGTCAAGCGGGCCTTATAGCGGTCCAGTGAGCCGTCAGGCTTCACCTTCTTGCGGAAGACCCACTTGGCCTGCACGACCTTCCGTCCCTCAGGACGGTCGACCAGCTCAAAGACTCCGTGCTCCCGGATGGCCCTGAGCTCGTCCTCACAGGCGGCCCGCCACTGCTCAGCATCCTCTCCTGAGAGAGCCTCCTTTAACGTGTCTGGATCAGGGACCGTCAAAGGGGAGCTCCGGGTGGCCAGGACACATGCCTCATGGGTCGGACGGACCGCAACTAGGTCAGCGGCAGCTGCCTGTGCAGCCTCGTGCTCGTCAGCGATCAGCTGGTGCCCAATGGGACAAGCTGGGTGCACCTCCGTGTAGGTGCCTTGGACACTTAGGCCGAGAGCCTTTGTGCCAGGGTCACCACTGTGCACGCTGCGCGTGCGTCGTCTGGGTGGCGCAANGCGAGCTGTGGTCATGCGGCCAACAGGGGCAAAGGTGTCAGTGAAGTCGATCCCCTCAACCTGAGAGAATCCCTTGGCAGTCAAGCGGGCCTTATAGCGGTCCAGTGAGCCGTCAGGCTTCACCTTCTTGCGGAAGACCCACTTGGCCTGCACGACCTTCCGTCCCTCAGGAAAGTCGACCAGCTCAAAGACTCCGTGCTCCCGGATGGCCGTGAGCTCGTCCACATAGGCGGCCCGCCACTGCTCAGCATCCTCTCCTGAGAGAGCCTCCTGTAACGTGTCTGGTTGAGGGACCGTCAAAGGGGAGCTCCGGGTGGCCAGGACACATGCCTCATGGGTCGGACGGACCGCAACTAGGTCAGCGGCAGCTGCCTGTGCAGCCTCGTGCTCGTCAGCGATCAGCTGGTGCCCAATGGGACAAGCTGGGTGCACCTCCGTGTAGGTGCCTTGGACGCTTAGGCCGAGAGCCTTTGTGCCAGGGTCACCACTGTGCACGCTGCGCGTGCGTCGTCTGGGTGGTGCAACCACAGTCGAAGGTGCTCGTGAGGCCAGTGGGCTAAGACGCCCACCTGGTCCACGGGAGTAGCCCGAGTCTGAGTTGACCGACGGTTGTGGCACAGGGAGGGCAGGTGCTCTCTCTGGAGACGCTGCAAGCGTGAGCAGACTGGCGCGGCAGGCGCGGGCGAAACAGGCGCTGCAGGCACGGACGAGACGGTCGCGGCAGGGGCGGGCGAGACAGTCGCGGCGGGTACGAGTGAGGCAGGCGCCGGAGGCGAAGAGGTGGCAGGTGCAACCCCGGTAGGCGAAGCAGGCGCTGCAGGTGCGGGCGAAGCAGGCGCTGCAGTTGCGAGCGAAGCAGGCGCTGCAGGTGCGGGCGAAGCAGGCGCTGCAGGTGCGGGCGAAGCAGGCGCTGCAGGTGCAGACGAAGCAGGCACTGCAGGTGCGGGCGAGGCAGTCGTGGCAGGCGCGGGCGAGGCAGTCGCGGTAGGCGCGGGTGAGGCAGGCGCGGCAGGCGCAGGCGAGACAGCCGTGGCGGGCGCAAGCGGGGCAGGCGTAGAGACTACAGGCCCGACAGCAATGATGGCCGGGTCAATGGTGGCCAGCGACGGTCCCACCCCGGAGGCACCCCGGACGGACTCACCGTGTGGGGTAGACTCCCCCATCCGACGGGAGGCCTCACAGGTGGGAACGTGAGACGCTGCCTGGGTGAGAATGGTAGACAGGTCGCGGTACGACAGTGCCTCAAAAAACAACGCGTCGCGCGACTCAAAGATGCGGTGGCGACCCGCATCCCAGAAACGCCACGCTTTGGAGCGCGAGGAGACACCTAGGAAGGCACACATCCGGCCGCGCGAAGAGACCTTGGACCCCTGCTGGTCTTCGGTGTACCAGACACAGGCCAAGGAAACCCCAGACACGAGCAAGCCTGAGGTCCGCACGGTGACCGAACCACAGCTCATACGGCGAGACGTGGTCCGGCAAGAGACCATGCGGGAGGCGGTTCCAGACCCACGTCATGTAGGCGAAGCCCTCGAAGGCGAAGGACTCCGGGAGACTGCACTCAGCGCGCATGGCGCGAACCGCATCCTCCATGGTGCGGTTCCAGCGCTCGGACACACCGTTCTGTTGAGGCGTAGTAGGGGCCGAGAGCTGGTGACAGATACCAAGCTCGGCGAAGTGAGTGGTCAGCTCACCGAGATACTCACCACCGCGGTCAGAGCGGAAGGTATGGAGGGAGTGACGAGACTGACGCTTGGCCATCACAAGCCACAAGCGCACGGCTAGAGCGGCATCACTCTTGTGGCGGAGGCAGTAGATCCACCGCATGCGGGTGAAGTCATCCGTGAGGGTAAGAACATACCGACCACGGTCAGCGACAGACTCGACAGGGAGAGGTCCGAGGAGGTCCGAGTGGACAAGCTCCAGGGGACGCTGCGCGCGAGTGACGGAGGCAGGGTAGGTGCATCGATGCATCTTGCCCTGAGCGCAGAACAGACAGTCGGTCTTGGGCGGCTTCTCGAAGGAAGCCGCGTCAAGACCGAGAGCGGGCTGTGTACGAATGAGCCTGGATACAGTGTCCGTGCTCACACGACACAGGCGCCGATGTAACAGGTGCTGGTGGTCAGGAGACAACACCCCCGTGACAAAGACGCGGGCAGATGAGCAAGGGGAAGAGTCAGGAGCAGAGCAGCGCACGATGCGATATAAGTCATCCACAACAGAGGCACACAACACAACCGTGGAAGTATCAAGTGCAGTGATCGTGGCATCATCAATGGAGTGGTGAACAGAGAGACCCACCCTCGTGCAGGCACGGACAGAGAGCAGGCTGAGCTCGAGATCAGACACGAAAAGCACGTCAGAAAGATACACGGGACCAGACGGACCATCGAAACGTACGGCCCCTGTCCCCTGAACAGGTAGTGACTGCCCACAACCTGTCCGCACTGACTGAACAGACCCAACAGGACCAAGCACGACAAAGGCGGTACGGTCGCAGGTCATGTGGTGAGTGGCCCCTGAGTCAATGATCCAGTGGCCACTCGCCTCACGCCCTGTGGTGGTCACGGTACAACGAGTAACGGAGCACGCTGCCTCTGCTGGACGCTCAGCAGGTGTGACAACGGGACAATGCACGACGATGCGACTCATCCAACCACTCTGTGCTGTCAGACTCATCCTCACCAGGCGACGCAGTCCCCCCACAAGTACGACCACGTGCCACAAACACAGATGGACAGTCAGTCTGTGGACCACTCGGCTGTGACAGCACACTCGCACCTCCCTGTGAGCGAATTGCCAGCAGTCGACGTAGCTCCGCGATGGTCTGGTCCCTCGGGTCCGGCGTGGTACTCCCCCCGGATGGCGGAGGATCTGCCGCCGGTGCTGCACCCGAGGTCGCTGCGGCACGGGCTGCTGCTCCAGTGCGGATCCGCTCCTCGTGGGCTGCCTGAAGACCGGGGTGATCCTCGCCCAGTCCAGCTCCTGCTGACACTCAGTGTTGCGATGAGGTCTACCGCAGTTGTGGCAGCGGACCGCCTGTCCGGTGCCATCGGAAGGCTGCTGCGGTCCCCTCTTCTTCTTCCCCTTCTTCCCCTTCACGGCTGCTGCAGTGGCTGTCGGAGTAGCAGGGGAGGAAGCAGGAGAGGCAGAGGTGGAGCTGGTGGGGGTGAAGGTGGACGACGGTGTGGAAGGCGTAGAGGACGTCGCTCCCACTGCTGCTGCGGCCATGGCGCCCTGCCGATGCGCGCGGGCTGCCTCGTCAGCTGTCGCGACCTGGATGAAGTAGCGCTGCNAGTGGGGCCAGCAGACTCCTGGGCCGATGGGGTTGCCTCTCTCTCTCTCCTGGGCTGATGTCCCGGTGTCCCAGACAGAGAGACCAAGGCATCGCGGATCTGTCGCAGCGTAGCTGATTGCTCATCCTTGCGCTGGCGGAGTGACGACTGCTCCACCAGCAGGAAGTCAATCGCCTTTGAGCGTGGGCTGCGGCCCCCGCTCGTGACGGTGTCCTCCAGCTCCTTGCTCTTGGAGTTGCTCGGCTCCATGCTGGGGCGGTGCGAAAGTCGTCCAAACGCAGAACCGTCAGCGTTTCTCGCCGATTTAGGACGGTGGCAAAAGTCGACCTTCTGACCAAAAAATCGGCTAAGTGCTGAAATTTTAAAAATTTAAATTTTCACCACTAAAAATTGAAGGTTGTCCAAATGAAGCGAAATTTGGACCACAGAGGCGTCTTAGGATGCTGAAGACAATGGTGAAATTTTCGTCTTCAAANTCCCCTTCTTCCCCTTCACGGCTGCTGCAGTGGCTGTCGGAGTAGCAGGGGAGGAAGCAGGAGAGGCAGAGGTGGAGCTGGTGGGGGTGAAGGTGGACGACGGTGTGGAAGGCGTAGAGGACGTCGCTCCCACTGCTGCTGCGGCCATGGTGCCCTGCCGATGCGCGCGGGCTGCCTTGTCAGCTGTCGCGACGTGGATGAAGTAGCGTTGCGCCCAGGGCAACAGCTGCAGGGTGTCGGACATGGACGCGAGGACGTCCTGGTCGAGGCGGGAGAAGGTGTCAGTGAGCTCGGGGCGCACTCCCAGCATGATGGTGTCCAGCGCCCAGAGCTGAGAGCCGCCTCCGGTGCCCANCTCCTTGCTCTTGGAGTTGCTCGGCTCCATGCTGGGGCGGTGCGAAAGTCGTCCAAACGCAGAACCGTCAGCGTTTCTCGCCGATTTAGGACGGTGGCAAAAGTCGACCTTCTGACCAAAAAATCGGCTAAGTGCTGAAATTTTAAAAATTTAAATTTTCACCACTAAAAATTGAAGGTTGTCCAAATGAAGCGAAATTTGGACCACAGAGGCGTCTTAGGATGCTGAAGACAATGGTGAAATTTTCGTCTTCAAAGAGTGGGGAAAAAGGCCAAAACGATCGGATTTTGTGCTCAGGCCGAAAAAATGAAAAATTCAAATCAGTGATGCGGAACGGTGAATGCTGGAGGCTACAGAGCTCCAAATGAGGCGAGGAAGGGCGCGATGGAAATCTTGAGATCTAAGCTTTCCAACGAGCCATAGCGCGCAATTTTTGGTGGCTATTTGAGTCCGGCACAGGCGGGTGAAGAGAGGATGGCGGCTGACGCGNGTCGCGACGTGGATGAAGTAGCGTTGCGCCCAGGGCAACAGCTGCAGGGTGTCGGACATGGACGCGAGGACGTCCTGGTCGAGGCGGGAGAAGGTGTCAGTGAGCTCGGGGCGCACTCCCAGCATGATGGTGTCCAGCGCCCAGAGCTGAGAGCCGCCTCCGGTGCCCATATGAGTGTGCATGGCTCGACGCCAATAATCAGCTGCTGACGCCGAGGATCCCTGATGAAGAGAGTGGAACTCGCAAAGGCGCGCTGACCGGGTCGCGTGAGTCTCTGTTGCAAAAAGGGTCAGCGCCAGCTCCCAGCCGCGGTGCGGGTCTGCGCCTGCTCCTGTCCCAGGCGCGCCCAGGAAGGGGCGGAAGTCGACCACTGTCTCCTGTGGAACTGCGTACAGTAGTCCACGTATGGCACGCGCTGCCGTCTGGGACTGGAGCGGATCAGCCGTCTGGTACCGGCTGTGGTAGTAGGGCCAGACTCCCTCTGAGTCTGCCCATACCTGAAACAGCACCTCCCAACAGTCAAATCCCGCCTTGCTGTCGTAGCGAGGCGGGGAAGTCTCGAAGTCCTTGGGTCGTCGCTCCGTGGGGAGCTGGACCTCTGGTGGTGCTAGGAGCCGGCGTGGGAAGGGCATGAAAGGCATCAATGCTGCTCCTGCAGCGGCACCCAAGACCTGACGCGGGTCGGTCTGCTGCTGCTGCTGCTGCTGCTGTCCCCTCGGACTGGGCGCCGGTGTCTCAATGCGCAGGCTCCTCATCTGCTCCATCAG
>SZWC01014923.1:16348-44596 GCA_023375785.1 Penium margaritaceum
TGTTCAACAACGCCATCCTCCTCATCGCGCCGCACGGGCCGGCCCTCATCAACGCCGTGTTCATGCCGTGCGGCTCGGCGATCGTCGAGCTGCGGCCGCCGCTGGAGAGGGGCAGCCCCTTCTCGTCGTGCTACCACCACATGGTGGGCGTCGCACGCCAGCACTACTTCCTGCTGCCCCTGCGCGGCGGCGGCGGCGGCGGCGGTGCGGGGAGTCGTTTGCGAGATGGGGAGGGCGCGTACGATGTGAGAGAGCTGGGGCGCATCGTGGAGCAGGCGCACGCAGAGCTGAAGCCTCCGCTGCTCGAGACGGACGCCAAGCGCCTGCTGCCCATATACGTTCCCCAACGGGCTCGTTAGCTGCCTGCGAATCAAATGTTGTTTCTGGAAGTCATGTTTTTGTCAAGACGGCGGATGGGGAATTCAGTGCCAGGCTTGGTTCACGACGGTGACCCCCTTACCCCTTTTTTCCCTCGCTCCCTTCCCCCCTTTCCCCCTTCACCCTTGCCCTCTTGTCTTCTTACTTTCCGCCATGTCAAAGAAAGACAGGGGTGAAGGGTATTGCAGATGAAGTTGCCAACTCCAGTGCCATAATTCATGAGCTTCAAGCCTGAAGACGGATGTTGGCATCAGCTGACAAGATGAGATTTTTTTGGATTTGATGTATTTCTTTAAGAGTCCCCCCCCCCCCTCGTCCCCCCAAAACCCCCTCCCTCAGTGATCCCTTTTCACACCCTCCCCTCTCTTTCCCTGATCTCCTTCCCTCACGCCAAGTTTCACAAGATACTCATGCACAGCGAGCGCATGCACGCCATGCACTCATTTAAGAACTCTCTGAGGGTTGTGGGCTTGTGTTAGGTGCACTCGAAACATTGCTAGTGTATGTTGGTTGTGGCTGGAAGACCCGCATGTCACAGCACAATTCTTTCCCATTTGAGTGTAAGGATGGAGGGTGAGGTATGTGAGGAAGAACTGCGAAAGTGAATCAACACACCACACTGAGAGACAGCTCCTAGCACTGCTGTTGCTAGCGTGGCAACTCAAGCCTGCTAGCTAACTCACTAGCACACACAGGTGAAGGTGAGAACAGCAAGGGGTTGGCTAGGGACACAAACACAAGTGTCATAAGCTGCAAATATTTGAAATGTGCAGAGAGAGATGACAACTGAGGTCTGGCCAACCTAAATAGTGCCATGGACCTAGTGGATGCAAACACACACGGCGCACAATCGGCGCTATTTTTCTAGCAGGACAAAACAGTGGCAANCCCCCTCCCTCAGTGATCCTTTTTCACACCCTCCCCTCCCTTTCCCTGATCTCCTTCCCTCATGCCAAGTTTCACAAGATACTCATGCATAGTGGGTGCATGCACACCATGCCCTCATGTAAGAAGATGCAAAACAACGCATTGAGGATTGTGGGCTTGTGTTAGGCGCACTCCGACTTTGCTAGTGTATATTGGCAGTGGCTGAAGGACCCGCATGTCACAACACAATTTGTTGCCCTTGATTGTCAAGGACGGAGGTGCTGTTGTGTGTGTCGTGCACAGCTTACGGTGACCCCTCGGCTCATGTCCATTCACGTGCAGATCCATGAGATTGGCGACGGTGGCAGAAGGCTGGCGGCCGGCGGCTACGAGCGCCCAGAAGACTTTCGTATTTTATATACTCATGCTGTGTCACGGCACGTAGGCATGCAGCTTGTCAGGACGTAGATCTCGTCGATACGGCCGTTCTGGTTCAAACGGCTCGTCGTTCTGACGTGTCTGCAGGGAATTATGGCCAAAACTGTGTTTTCGCCACTGATTTGTCGTGCTAGAAAATAGCGCCCTTGTGCGCCGCGCGTGTGTGTGTGTGCATCCAGTAGGACCGTGACACTATTTAGGTTGTCCTGACCTCAGTAGTCATTCCTCTACATATTTCAACATTTGCAGCTTCTGACACTTGTGTTTGTGTCCCTAGCCAACCCCTTGCTATTCTCACCTCCACCTGTGTGTGCTAGTGAGTGAGCTGGCTGGCTTGTACTGCCACGCTAGCGACAGCAGTGCAAGGGCTAACCCCCTCCAGCGCCGACGCCAGCTTCAGCTCATCTCGCCGCCCTCTGAGCTTTGAGGAAGTGGCTCTGAGGGTCCGCCTGGGCAAGGGGGTTGCCTCCTCCATGCCCGGTCCCGTAGTGACTTCGCCAGTCGCTCTGCCGACGGTCAAGCCACCCAAGTGGTTTGAGTCGGACCCGCCCGTCTTCCGGACTGGGAACGAATTCAAGTCCTGGGAGCCGCGCTTTCGCATGTAGGCCATGAGCGAGGGAGTCCTCGCCTGTTACCTCACCCCATACCAGGCGTCTGACCCCGCCCAGACGCAGATGGCAGTCCGTGCCGCCACCAGTCTGATGAAAGCCGCCCCTGACTTCACCAAAGACTTCAGTCGGTTCCTAGGCGATCCACTGACCGGCTCGGGAGCTAACCCTCACGAGGCGTGGGCGCTGGCTGTCACTCTTTTTTAGGGCGCCACCTTGGCCCTGACGTCCCAGTGCCTTGCCGACTTCAACTCCCTCTGTCAGACTGCTCAGGAGTCAGCAGCTGACTACTAGCGCCGGGCGATCCAGTTGTACGAGGAGCAGGACAACGACGCCCCTGCGCAGTACTGTGCCCTCCAGATCATTCTCTACGGCATCCATCCCAACTACGCGCACGTCTTCAGCAACTTTGACCAGACTCTGCTTCGCGACATGGCGAGCGACGGGACCCTGCTGCGCTGGGCCATCCTCCACTTCCTGGAAGTCGCCGGCATGGACGCCACGAACCGCGCTCGCCGTAGCACAGCTTCAGCTGCAGTTGCCGCATCTCCCTCCCCGCCGTCTACAGCTACAGCTGCTCCAGCTCAGGGGAAGAAGGGCCGCAAAGCATCAAGTGGTGGCTCCAGCAGCGGGACGAGCAGCGACACCAGCACCAGCAGTGTCAGCCGTAGTAGCAGCAGCGGGAGCAGCAGCAGCGGCGGCAGCAGCGGCAGCAGCAGTGGCAACAGCAGTTCCGGCAGCACGACGAGCCGACGGCTTGTGTGCTTCAACTGCGGAGGTGACCACCGCTATCCTGACTGCATTCGCCTCACTGGCCGTCCTTTGGACTGGGCCAAGGTCACCCGCGGAATGTAGCAGGCGCATGAGGCACGTATGCGCTAGACGTCCGGTGCGACGGCCGGCTCAGCCGCCACTACCGCAGCCGTCCCAGAGGAGTCCGCCGCCAAAGCAGGCTCCTCCGCGGATCCTCGCGACCAGGCGCTCGCCGAATGCGACAGAACGATCGCCGAGCTGCACCAGCTTCTCGCCCTGCGCTCATCTCAGGGAGGTGCGAGTGAGTTGACTGAGTCGAGGGGTCCCACCGCCTGTTGTCTGTCTGTGTCGTCGTCTGATGATGCCTGTGGTGGTCCCCATGCCCAGCCGTGTGCGCGTGACGGACCTGATGATGCATCCTGGCTGCATGTTACTCATGTGCGCTGTGCTGGTCGCCTTCTTGTGTCCCCCGCTGAGCGTCCCGCTGCCGCGCCCTGTTTCGTCGCCGAGTGCCACGTTGCCCCTTGTACCTGTGTCACCGATGCCACCTGGGTTGTTGACTCTGGTGCCACCCACCACATGACGTGTCGCCGTGACGCCTTTGTTGTCTTGCACCCTGTTGGCGCTGTTCGCTCTGTTCGCACTGCAGCTGGCCATGAGGTCCCTGTCCAGGGTGTTGGGGTTGTGCAGTTCACCGGGCCTGCTGGTCCCGTATACATCTCCGACGTCCTCTTTATCCCTGATCTGGAACTCAGTCTGCTGTCTGTCCGTGCTTGCACCAAGATGGGCCTGGGTGTCATGCACACAGTTGTCGATCCTCGCATCTTTGTGCGTGACACTGAGGAGACCGTCCTCAGTGGGACGGTCGTCGATGATCTGTATCACATCTCTGGGTCATGTGCGAGTACCCCCCCTTTGCCTCCGTCTCCCACTGCCCGTGTTTTCATCGCTGGTGCTCTGTCCCCCAAGCATCACCGTCTCCTCCATCGACGCCTCTGTCATGTGCAATTGGGGGCAGTCGACAGACTGGTCCACACTCAGCCCGCTCTCGGTCTTGATGCGGCGTCCTTCGAGACACCGCCCATGACCGACTCCTTGGCCTGTCCTGAAGGCAAAATGCACCGGTCCACCTATCCTGCGTCTGTCTCCAGGGCCCGTCGGCCCTTGGAGCTTGTCCACTCCGACCTCATGGGTCCGCTCCCTGTCGAGTTTTAGGAGGACCGCGGTCGCTACGTCCTGACATTGACTGGTGACTTCACGCGCATGCGCTGGGTCTACAGTCTGCGACAGAAGAGCGATGCTGCCATTGCTGTCCGCATTTGGCTGGTCATGGCCAAGTGCCAGTCTCCCCACCGCCTTCAGACCTTTCGCTCGGACCGCGGCGGCGAGTACCTCGTTGACATGGCCCGCTGCTTCACTGAGCTTGGCGTCTTCCACAACCTCTCCGTCCCCGCCAACCCTCAGCAGAACGGTGTCTCTGAGCGCTGGAACCGCACCATGGAGGATGCAGTCCGCGCCATGCGCGCGGATAGCTCCATGCGCGCGGACAGCTCCATGCCTGAGGCCTTTGCCTTTGAGGGCATGGCGTACATGACCTGGGTCTGGAACCGCATTCCCCACGGCCCCCTCCCACGTCACCGCACTCCCTACGAGCTGTGGTACGGGCGTCGCGCGGACCTGCGCCTGGCCCGTGTCTGGGGCGCCCTTGCCTGCGTCTGGTTCACACCGGAGCAATAGGGGAGTAAGCTCTCTCCGCGGGGTCGCATCTGCGCCTTCGTTGGCGTCGCCCCGCGGTCGAAGGCTTGAAGGTTCTGGGACCCTGAGCGACGCCGCATCGTGGAGTCCCGTGACGCTCTCTTCTTTGAGCATCTCACCTTCTGCGACCTTGCTCGCATCCACGCTCTGCGCGCTGCTCATGCCCCTGGGTGTTCCGGACCCCGTAGTGTGGGAGAGGCTCCTGGCACGGTTGGCACAGTGCCCCCTTCCAGTGTGCTCACTCCGTCGCCAGCACCCCCGGGGCTGTCCCCAGCGGTTGTGCCCGCCGGTACCCCCAGCCCCGTCCCGTCTGTGGCTCGCTCCCCTGCCCCCGACTCTTCGCTCTTGCCCGTGTCTGAGTCTGCGTCCCAATCTGCCTCCGCGTCTGAGGCTCTGCCTGAGCCTGCGCCTACTTCCGCGTCTGAGGCTCCGTCTGACCCTGTGTCCGCATCCGTGTCTGGCTCTGAGCCGTCCTTGCCTCCAGCCGCGGACGCGCCTGCATCTGTCGTGGGTCCTCCCCCAGCTGTTGAGGCCACACCGGCCTCGAGTGGCGCACCTGCCGTGCAGTCGACACAGGCATGTGAGTCAGCAGCGCCCACTGCTCCTGTCCCGTCGGACCCCTACACACGGGCACCCGGCGGACGTCTCCGCCCTCGCCCCACGCGCAGCGTCGTCAGCGGTGACCCAGGCACGAAGGCCCTCGGCCTGAGTGCTCACAGTCTTGCTGAAGTTCACCCTGGCTGTGTCACTGGTATGGCACTACTTGCTCATGAGCGGGGTCTTGCTCGAGACGCCGCTGAGTCCATGGTGACGGTCGACCCTCCCTCTGCGGCGTATGCCTTGGCTACACGCAGTGCGCCAGTGCTATCTCCCGATCCCACCAGCCTACCAGAGGCCTTGTCAGCCCCAGACGCTGAGTAGTGGCGCACTGCCTGCCAGGCTGAGCTCGATGCCATCCGAGAGCATGGCTTCTTTGAGCTGGTGGACTTGCCGAAGAACCGCAAGGCCATCAAGGCCAAGTGGGTCCTCCGCAAGAAGCTAAAACCAAACGGTACTGTGGAACGCTACAAAGCACGCTTGATAGAAAAAGGCTTCTCTCAGGTCCCTGGCGTGGACTACACCGAGACCTTTGCTCCTGTTGGCCGGATGACGACCACGCTCACTCTGCTGAGCCAGGTGGCACAGCACGGCTGGGAACTCCACCAGTTGGATGTCAACAACGCGTTCCTAAACGGGGACCTTGAGGAGGAGATCTACATGGTCCAGCCACCCGGCTTTGAAGATGGTACCGGTCGCGTGTACCAGCTGCGGAGGGCCTTGTACGGCCTGAAACAGTCACCTCGCTGCTGGAATCAGGAGATCACCAGCACGTTGAGACGAGTTGGGTACGTTCAGGGCGATGCTGACCCATCTCTGTTCCTCTCACAGTCCCCGGCACCGCTTGCTGTCATCCTCGTCTACGTGGACGATCTTCTGATCGCCTCGCCCGACCTGGGAGCAGTGAACACTGCCAAGGCCATTCTCACCTCGGCCTACAAGATGAAAGATCTTGGTGAGATCTCTGTCTTTTTGGGGATGGAGATCGTGGGCGACCGTGTCCGCCGCACACTCCGTGTCCATCAGGGCCGCTACGCAGAGACTGTGGGGGAGCGCTTTGCCGACCTCCTTGCAACCGTTCGCACGACCTCCACGCCCATGACCCCTGAGGGGCAGGCCGCCCTGAAGGTAGATGACCCAGCTGACCTGGGGGAGCCAGTTGATGTGACCCTGTACCTGTGAGTCATCGGCTCGCTCATGTACTTGGCCACCACGACTCGGCCCGACATTGCCTTCACTGTCAACCTGCTCTCCCAGTTCTCGCAGGCTCCGCGCCAGCAAACATTGGAGGCGGCAGTCCGGTGTGTGCGCTACATTCTGTCCACCGCACGCTTTGGCCTGTGCTTTCGCGAGCAGGTGTCCGTTGTGCTCGATGGGTACACAGACAGTGACTGGGCGTGGAGTCCAGACGGCAAAAGCCGCACCAGCTTCACCTTTCTCATTGGAGGCACTTCAGTGTCCTGGCGAAGTGGGAAGCAGGGCTGCATCGCACGCAGCACTGCTGAGGCAGAGTATGTTGCCCTAGGCGCCGGTGCAGCGGAATGTGTCCGGCTCGTCCGTCTGTTACATGAACTGCGTCAGTCCATTCCCCCTGTGGTCCTCCAGTGTGACAACATGAGTGCGGAGGCCATCGCCAAGAACTCAGGTGTGTTTCATGCACGCACAAAGCACATCAATGTCGAGCACCACTTCGTGCATGATCTGGTTGATCGTGGTGAGATCCGAGTCATCCACGTGAGCACTGACAGGCAGTGCGCAAATTTCTTGACCAAGGCTCTGGGTCGCTCAAAGTTTCATGCGGCTGCTCGTGCCGTTGGACTCTGCCCCGTCCCAGTTGCAGGTTGATTCCTCATGTGCCACCTTGCATGTGTTGTGTCTGCTGCCTACAACGGCTGTGCGTCTCCTGCTCTGTACAACGTCAATGTCTACATGTGCATGGACGTGTTTCGCCCTCCGGTCATGGGGGAGTGTTGTTGTGTGTATCGTGCACAGCTTACGGTGACCCCTCGGCTCATGTCCATTCACGTGCAGATCCCTGAGACTGGCGACGGTGGTAGAAGGCTGGCGGCCAGCGACTACGGGCGCCCAGAAGACTTCCGCATTTTGTAGATTCATGCTGTGTCACAGCACGTAGGCGTGCAGCCTATCAGGACGTAGATATCGTCGATACGGCCGTTCTGGTTCAAACGGCTCGTCGTTCTGACGTGTCTGCAGGGAATTATGGCCAAAACTGTGTTTTCGCCACTGTTTTGTCCTGCTAGAAAATAGCGCCCTTGTGCGCCGCGTGTGTGTGTGCATCCAGTAGGACCGTGATACTATTTAGGTTGTCCTGAACTCAGTTGTCATTCCTCTCTGCATATTTCAACATTTGCAGCTTCTGACACTTGTGTTTGTGTCCCTAGCCAACCCCTTGATGTTCTCACCTCCACCTGTGTGTGCTAGTGAGTGAGCTGGCTGGCTTGTACTGCCACGCTAGCGACAACAGTGCTAGGAGCTGTCTCTCAGGAGGGTGAGAGATGTGAGGAATAACTGCGAAAGTGAATAAACACACCACACGCGTCACAATGCATGTCATCGTGCCATGGACATAGGTTATCTGCCTTGAAACAAGTGCAGACACCAATGGATGGAGCGAGGCTGTGTGTTGGTATTCATCAATTGTTGAATTACCTATACATTACTCAATTTCCACTGGTCTCCATGCATACCCACATCTATGCAGGGGATTGATTCAACAGGACGAAGTGGTCTCAAGAAACAGTGATGCGCACAATGAAGTGGAGATCTTGTTGCCTTTCAACCACTTGGATAATGAAGTGCTATGCGATGAGCCGGCAGCTAGCATGTTGATCGTAAGAAGTTGCCTACAAGCTTCCTAGCACTGCTGACTTGGCAATGTTGTTCAATCAGCAATCCTACGAGCACAAAGGCTGGGTGGAAACGGCAAGGATTGGGCTAGGCGAGACGCTTAGAGTCTCATAAGCGTAATAACCTCAATGTGCACAGAGAGATGACACCTGACAAGCACATCGTTGGTTATGGGTGTAACAGTTAAAAACAACGATGTGCTGGTCTGGATAAGACTATTTCTGCCGCCTCACTCACGTGGACTGACATGAGTGGCTTGATACACCCAGACTTAGCACTTGAGTAGCGAGAGATGCTTAGTCGTGAGAGGGAGAGAAGTCCTCAGGGAGTAAACACCAGAACTGTAGCTGAATCATGAAGTGACTGATTGGCAAACAAGAATGTGCAAGTGACTGAGACCCCTCCCAATTCTAGCCTCACCTCAGCTCGGTGAGGCTTGTTCCTCAGAATACCAGCCAACCAAGAAATTCTTAGCATTATCCGGTCGGGCAGGGTATTCTCGGCGAGCCCTGCCAAACGGCCGACGGCCCCAAATCCGGGTGTCGTCCGTTTTGCCTGAAAACTGGACCATTCCCAAATAACTAATCTGCATATGCAGTCGTGCAACCAGAATCAGCAAGAAAAACAACAACGAGGAGTTATGGCTGCCCAAACCCGGGTGCTGGCTGCGCTGCTCCTGTCAGCTATCTACGAATACTACAGACGTTACAACCAATGGTTGCTGCCGATGGAGCTGGCCGTGTGCTGGTGTTGCGTCGGAAGCGCAAGAAGGAGCGGGACCAAGTGCACAACATCCTGATGACACGTCCACTCGACCAAGCAACGTCTCACCAACGTTAGCATCCATCCAATCAGTCGTTTGCACGAGCATGTATACCAGCCGAGAGGTCAGAGTATGAGTCAGTGAGGCAGTGCACGGACAGACAGCATTATTCCCCCATGACCGACAGGCGTCAATGTACATGGACGTGCGGAAGTCATGCTCCCCCATGTCCCATGGCCCCACACTCATCACAAGAGCGAGAGAAGGCGGAGCACATGCGCGATGAGCATGGGAGACGGGCAACACAAACAAGAGGAGGGGACACAACACATGTCTTCAGGGTAGTAAGCTGACCATACTCACAGCCTTCTTAAACGAACTGCGCTTCAGCGCCTTGGTGAGGAAGTCAGCCAACTGCTTTACTGTCTCGATCCAAATGATGTGAATGTTGCCCTCATGCAACAAGGTACGCACGTAGTGATACTCAACATTGATGTGGTTCGTGCGTGCATGGTGGATGCCATAATTATCGACAATCGCAATGACACTCGTTGTCATAGTGCAGGGTGATGGATGTCGCAGGCTGACGCAACTCACCCAACAGGCGATGCAGCCACACACTCTCATATGCACCAATGCCCAAAGCCACGTACTCTGCCTCTGCTGTGTTGCGTGCGTCACACCCTTGCTTCCTGCAGCACCATGACACAGCCGTGCCCCCAATGAGAAAGATCCAACCAATGCAGCTATTCCCATCTGGGCTCCATGCCCAGTCGCTATCTGTGAAGCTCATAGCCACCACGGACGGCTGGCGACAGCACGTCAGGCCTCGGCGTGGAGTGAAGATCACATACTGTAACATGAAGACGGATACATCAAGGTGCAGCTGTTGTGCTCGGCAATGCTCCTGGGAGATGAGAGCATAGCCCAAGGCCGAGCCTGGGTGGATGTCCTCAACAAGTCTCAGGGTCGTCAGGCTAAGGGCCTTGGTGCCGGGATCACCATTCACGATAATGTGAGGGGAGGCGGGTGTGCTGGAGGCTGGACGGGGGACCCTGATGCGAGGACCCTGCGGATGCGCCGGCCGACGACGTTGGAGTTTCCACCATGAGTGCGGGTGTAAATCTGGTGCGCAGGGGTGCCAGTGACGGAAGATGGGACCTGACGAGGACGAGGTGGCAAGACGGGGGTGGGTTCCGGCTCAGTCGCCGGTTTACCACCAGACACGGACGGGTCCGTGGGCCCCGCCTCCTGTGGTGTCAGCCAGGGGGTCAGCCTGGGCAAGGGAATCAGCTGAGGACTCCATCTCTGATGGGTGCATGACATCGCCGACAAGAGAACTGGTCGGCAAGGTGGACAATGAGGGAGCAGCATCTGTGCGCAAGGGCTTGGGAGAGGGCAAGGAGGAGAGGCCCGCTGGGTTTGTGGACAAGGACGGGTTGACCTGCACACCTGGGGCTGGCACGACGGTGCGACAAGCATCTCCCCCACGAGATGACAACGACGGGTCCAGAGAGATCCCAGACCGGATGCGAGGGAGGTCGTGAGGGAATATGTCCTCAAAGAACAAGGCATCGCGGGACTCGACGATGCGATGCCGAACAGGGTCCCAGAAACGCCAAGCCTTGGACTGACGTGAGACACCAAAGAAGGTGTAGAGACGTCCGCGAGGGGCAAGCTTTCCATCCCGCTTGTCCTCGCCTAGCCAGATGCGGGCGACGCACCGCCAGACGCGGGCAGGCCGAGGATCGGCCTGCTGACCACACCACAGCGCATACGATGTGGTCTGACGGGCAAGGGTACTTGGGGAACGCGGGTCCACACCCAGGTCATGTAGGACATGGCTTCTAAGGAGAAGCCAGCAGACAAACCGGACTCCATACGCATGGTCCGAACAGCATCGATCATGGTGCGGTTCCAGCGTTCAGAGACATCGTTCTGCTGCGGTGTTGTCAAAATACTTTGACAACATTACAACGCAGATACGGGTGAATAGGCAGGCTTCAACTATTCGTTTCTGGTTCAAGAGGTGCCAATGTCTGTTGCAGAGGCACTGGCTTGGCTTGAAAATACTAAATGGGATGAAGCAATATGCAGTGAACTCAACTCCATCGACATGAATGGGGCATGGGTGCTGGTGGACAGAGCTGCCGGGGCTCACGTGAATGGGATCCAAGTGGGTGATAAAATTAAAAAAGAAACAGGATGGCAAGATAGACAAGTACAAGGCTCGGGTGGTGGCAAAGGGGCTCTCTCAACGTCCCAACACATAGTATAACAAGACCGTTGCTCCTGTTGTGTTGTTTGCTACCACCCGATCAATGCTCACTATCGTTGCTGCTAGGAACATGGAAGTCCATCAGATGGATGTTAAGAAAGCCTTTCTGTATGTCAAAGTTGACAATGAATTGTTGATGGAGGTTCAAGAGGGGGTTCATGCTTCCGAGGGCAAGATGTGCATATTGGTGAAACTGCTTCGTAGGCTGAAACAAGAACCAAGACTTTGGTACCTGGATATGGATAAATTCATAGCTAAGGTCCCTCATGCATGTAGGTGCATGAGAGCGACAAAGGGACTGTTTTGGCTGCCTTGTCCGTCGATGACCTGATTCTATGATCGTCTTCAGCGAGGCCGATAGATCTCAAGTGGCAGCTGAGTAGCATATTCGAGATGAAGGACATGGATCCTCTCTAATACTACCTTGGAATTGCTATCAAGCATGACAGAGCAGCAGGAACCTCCAGCCTGAACCAGATGAAATACATTGACTCCATCCTCAAAACTTACGACATGGCAGATTACAAGCCTTCCAGCATAACCATGAGCTCAAAGTGCAAACTCTCCAACCCAATCTTCCCATCCAATGAAGCTAAAAAAATTGACATGTTGGGCAGTCCATATCAGTATGTAGTGGGCAGTCTGATGTACGCCATGGTCGCCACCCAACCATATAAAGTCCATGCTGCTGGGTAGGCTAGCCGGTTTGTGGCCAACCCTTGTCCAAGATTTTTATCCCTTGTTCACTGTTGTAGGAAGGAGCAGGTTTGCTCTGTCCCTTGTGCATTTATGATCCCTAGATCTGTTGTAGGGTCACTCAACTATATGTGTTTCATGTGAGATATGACCTTTCAGTACACTATATGGATGAATAGTTAACTTAGCCACTTTGTTTATTTGGCCAAGTGAAAGGTCAAGAATTTGATCTTGGTCCCATGTGAATCTTGGGGCCGCTGCTGCTGCTCAGTCTGATGGATCCGATACGTTATGGGTCTGATACCAAGCTTGAAATGGTGTTCTAATAGTTTGGGCAAGACCATTTTGTGCCGCCTCACGCACTTGGACTGAAGTGTGTAGCCTGCTGCATCCAGACTTAGCGCCTGGGAAGTGCTGTCTGCTCAGCTGTGAGAGGGAAGACTCAAACTTAAGAGGTAGCACCAGAAATGCAGTCGGAAGTAAGTAATGACTGAGTTGACAGCAAGAATGAGTTTTGGTAAGAGACCCCTCCCACAATAATCAAGGCCTTCACCTCTGGGAGGCTTGTTACTCAGCATACCAATCAATCAGGAAAATGCGATCTTGTCTGGCCTGTGGGGTTTTCTCGGTCCCTGCCAGAGGACCGACAGCCCTAAACCCGGGCTTTGCCCTTTTTCTTGAAAACTGGACCATACCGAAATTCTTGCACTGTGAACGCAGTCCTGCAGTTTGAATCAGCTAGAAAAATCACACACAAAAGTTATGGCTACCTAAGCCTAGGCAAACTCCGTGCTACAAAGAGTAGTTGTCCAAGACCATTGGTGGCATGAGCACCGGTGGCTGCTATCGATTGAGCTGGGTACATTCTCCTACCAAATGAGAGACTCCACACAAGGAGACGGTAGTCACGTCTCTCAAAACAGCACAACATCCTCTCCATCACTCAGCGCTCGTCGTCATCAACGTCCGCCGAGTCTGTCATCTGCATGAGCATGTACACCAGCCGAGAGGTCACAGCACAGATTAGTGAGACAATACACACACAAATCAAAACACTCAAGACTTTATCAATGGACTGGCCATGTGCCCTGTTTGCATGTTTTTTCCTTGTATGTCCATTGCTTGATGTTGGACAAATGTGGCGTCTGGCTCAATATTCTGCATCTCTAGGTACAGACGGTGCGTCGTTTGGATGCCCGAGCGCAGAGTTATGCCAAAACAGCGGTTTTGGGCCGGTTGTAGGATAAACCAACCCTGCCACGTGCGTCACCCGCTGTGCGCCACAACAACCATTTATGTTGTGTGTGTAGGTTGCTTAAGTTGCTAGGATGAACAAGTATGCAAGTAAGCAGAAGGAAAGGTGCGATGCCATTGATCAGGGCAACCTCACTTTCACGTAGAATGACTAGGAAATAAGAAGTGAGAAAGTAAGGAGCGAGAAAAATGAGAAGCGCTAGTTGACCGGACCACCCACGTGAGGCTCTTCCCATGGGGCCCGGGTGCCACCCGGGGATCGAATTCAACCATGGAGCGAACGAGCTTCAGGTAGTTTCTCACATGCCGATATGAATCAGAAGTATGGTCCCGAGGGATCAACAACCTGCTCACTAAGCTAATACATGCATATGAGAGAAACTTAAACCAGGTCGACCACGAGGGTATGTGGCGCATGCACTCCTATGAATGTGTGTCCCATGTTTAGAATGTAGAAGTATAAAGCATCACTACAGCGCAGCTCTCTATAGAACTGATGCTGGGGATGTGGCTACCAATTGAGAACATGATGGTGTAACCACCACCGTGCGCTCCATGATGCGTCACAGTGTTGCACCAAAGAACTTTAATCTAGATCAATCACCTGTAGTGATGATGTGTGTGAGTAGAGTTAAGAGGTCACTCGCATGTGCTATACCCATAACCAACACTCCCTTATGACCCACAGATGAGCAGCCCATCTACACATAAGAGCGGATACAAGACACAAAATAACACGACTCACAAGACCCACATCAGCCAGGGGCATCAAGAGATCGCAGCATGCATAGCCACTTTGAACATGCCACTGCTGAGAGCTTTAGTAAGGAAGTATTCATGCTGCTGACAAGGGTCGACCTAGACAACCTGAACTTCTCTAGTAGCAATGCTCTTGCATACAAAGTGATGCTCAATGTTGATGTGCTTGGTGCAAGAGTGATGCATGCCATCATGCTCAATGTTTGCCGTTGCACTTTGGTTGACACATCATAGGGTGATGCAGCGGATAGGAACACATAACTATTGCTACAAGCGAGACAGCCAAACACTCTCACACGTACCTGCACCAAGCGCCACGCACTCTGCCTCACTAGAACTACGGGCAACACATCTTGTTTCCCACTCATACAAGAGGTGGCAGTCCTACAAACAAGAAAGGTGTAACAGGTGCGACTGTGAGCATCATTTTCATTGTCCAAACACTGTCTGTGTATTTTTCAATGACCACGAAGGGCTGGACGTAATAGGACAGCCCCACACGCGCACTGGACAGTGTGTAGCGGACAACACGTAGTGTCGCCTCAAGGTGTTTCTGGCGAGGTTGTTGGGAGAACTGGAACAAGAAGTTGACTGAGAAGGCCACGTCTTCCTGGGTGGTGGTCGCAAGTTACATGAGAGATCCAACCGCAATGAGGTAGTCGGTGACATCGACAGTCTCTGTTGACATGATGTGCCCCTTGCCATGAGTGCCATTGATTGTACTCCCTGGTTCGGCCACTGGGGAGTGGTCAAACACCTAATCTGACTCTAGATTTGGATTCCTTGGATTTTTCATGCAAGATCGAGCTTTGAATCGCTCGATTTGAGTGAGTATTCAGAAAGTTAGGCTAGCCCCAAGGTCGGGTGTTTGGAGGGTGGAATCTGGTACCCGCCATGGGTGGTGGGATAATCCACCCCCAGTGATCCGAGTTCGTCTCCAACGAGCTCCGAATGCACCTGGGCTATGAATGAAGTGACTAGAGGGACTTCCTTGACCAGGGTGACTTTGTCCTTGACTTCTAGACGAGGAAAGGCGCTTCGACGGGTCATCGTCGAACCGCCTCCCGTTGCCTAGCGTGCAAGGTAAGGTGGGCGGCTCCACCAAGGGTTACTTCGACGACCGTAGCAAGGGCTCTACTGCTCTGATTTGGGCGTGCTTGGATGCGTTGGAAAGCTTAGATCACAGGGTATAAGGATCAGATGTAACATTATTGTACTAAGCAACAAAAACATATTTCGATTCAGTTCTACTGAATGCGACGTGTTCTGTCCACTCACATCCGTGATCCTTGTGCTCCACACCCTTCACCATTGGTGTCCATTGGCTGCCCCAAACATTGGAAGCGTGTACCAGTGAGAGCTAGACATCCTTGAGGGTGCCTCCACATCCACAGCTGCCAACAAAGGGTTATGGACCCAAGAGCCTAGAAGGAACCTAGCTCTACAACGTTCACGCTACTGCCGCGCGCCATGGCACCGGCCAAGCAAGACATCGTTGGCGCTGTCTCAAAGTTTGACGGACTTGGCTTCCACTTGTGGAGGTGGAAGTTTGAGGTCTACCTCGATGACAAGGGTCTGCTTGAGCTGGTCAACGGTAAAGAAACTGCCCCTCAGGATATTGCGACTCCGGAGGAAGTGGACAAGTACAAGAAGCGCAATAAGAAGGTGCTTGCCTTGTTGGTGTATGCGCTTGCTCCAATGCAACGTTCACTCATTGAAGGATGTACGGAGGCCGCTGAGGCCTGGAAGAAACTCTGCACCATCTATCAATCCACCAACCTCTCTAACCAGCTCTTTGTCTACAAGAGGTGCGTCACCCTCCGAGCCAACGAAGGCGACGACATCATGGAGATCCTACAGCAGATTGAGTCCCTGACTGCCGAGTGCGTAGCCACCGGGTGGAAGGTCGACCCTCAGCTGCAAGCCATCATCCTCCTCCTTGCATTGCCGGACAGTTGGAGTACCATGATTACCGTCGTAGGCAGCTGGTCCGCTGATGAGCTGAAGTACCCCAAGGTGGCTGACTACGTCCGCAATGAATGGATGCGGCGTGGTGGGAGAGAGAATGGGGCAACACCGAGTTTTGCCTATGCCTTCCGCCCTCAAGGTGGAGGGGGAGACAAGAAGGGGAAGGGTGCCAAGCAGGGCACCAAGAAAGGTGACAAGAAGGGGAAGTGCTACACGTGTGGCAAAGAACGCCAATTCGCACGCAACTGCTCCAACAGGAAGTCGGACCAGCCGGGGGAAGCTGGAAAGAAGGACGACCGTGCAAGGATGGCGAAGGAGTCCACCGACTTGACAGATCCAGGAGTCTCCGTGATGGGCTCCGGATTGGGCCGCCACACCCAATGCAAGCGAGCGGCATTCGTCACCTATGGTGCCTCAGAACGGCGCATGAAGGTGGCCAACGGCAAAACAGAGTTGGCTACTGGTGAAGGCAACACTCGCATCGAGGTGGATGTGGACGGGGAGGCTGTCACGAGCAAAATTCACGACGTGCTCCCCATGCCCAACTTTGGGGAAAATCTGTTGTCAGTGGGCCGCCTTACCAACAAGGGGCTCGAGGTGCTCTTCAACAAGGAGGAGGCCATTATCTGGAAGGAGGGGGATGGCGAGGTGATTGCACATGGAAAGCGAGAGGACGACTTGTACCTGCTATGTGCAAAGATCCTCGGCAGCCGAGCGGGGTCCAACGTTGCTCACCTCGCGAAGAAGGACGATGGAGACCTGGACCTATGGCACCGTCGCCTGTGTCACATTGCTCCCTCAACTGTGAGGGACATGGCAAAGAAGGCATTGGTACGGGGTCTTGAGGTCAAGAGCCTTGACGCAGCCAAGGATGCCGTGTGCAAGCTGTGCGTGGTCGACAAGGCGACGCGGCAGTCGTTTGATGGCAAAGGGACGCGAGCAACAGTGAAGTTGGAGGTGGTGCACACTGACGTGTGCGGAACATTCGAGAGCTCCATTGGTGTGCTCGCTACTTCGTAACCTTCATCAACGACCATAGCCGCAAGCTCTACCTCTACATCATGAGGAGGAATAGTGATGTCTTGTCATGCATGCAAGAGTTTGTGGCGGCAGTGGAGCGGCAAACAGAGTTGAAGGTGAAGACGTTCCGAAGCGACAATGGTGGCGAGTACTAGGGTTGCTCTGCATGGATGAAGAGCAAGGGGATCGCATGGCATAAAACTACGCCACATTCTCCGCAGCAGAACGGCGTCGCCGAGAGGGCGAACTGCACCATCCTCAACATGGCCCGGTCCATGCTGAGCAATGCTGGCCTCCCGCAGCGGTACTGGGACAAGGCGGCACGGACAGCGGCGTACATCATGAACTTGACACCGACGAAGCCGCTAAAAGACGCGGAGTCCAAGGTGTGGAAGACGCCACAAGAAGTGTGGAGCGGGAGGAATCCAACTGTGGCTCACCTCCGCACGTTTGGATGTGTTGCACATGTTGTGCAGGCACGGAAGGGGCGGGGCAAGCTGGACCCGCGGACTCGCCGGTGCATCTTTGGCAGGTACGAGAGCGGGAGCAAGGCGTACCGGCTCTTTGACACGTGAAGGCAGCAGATCATGAAGAGTCACGACGTCACGTTTGACGAGGACAGCCGTTGGACAGACAAGGACGCGGGTCTCTCAAGCAGGGGGAGTGGCTGTCACTCCTCAAGGGGGAGACGCTAGAGGACGCAAAAGAGGGTGATGTCCGAGCGACACCAACCGGTGGGAACCGTCCGGGGGATGGAGGAGCGGCTGATTTGCATTCAGCCGAGTCGGACAATGAGTCCAAAGCGCCGGCAGCAGTGGAGCTGAACAAGGAGGCGGGGATTGAGCCCGCATCTCCACGGTCCCCGAGAGAGGGGGAGCAGGCCACCGGTGCAAGTGGCGTCTCGAGAGGACATCAACAACAGCAGTAGTGGCAGCAGCAGCAGCAGCAGCAGCAGCCCCAGAGAAGTGGATACGCAAGGAGGACGGAAAAGAGGTACGATGCCGCGGAGGGCATCTTGACCGGGCTCGCTCGAGCGTTCTTTGTGCAAGAGGAGCCCGAGACCGTCAACGAGGTGTTGCAGCGGAAGGATGGGGCTGAGTGGGAGGGAGCTATAAAATTTGAGCTCGCCTCCCATGAAGAGAACGGCACTTGGCAGTTGATTGACAAGCCGGAGGGCGCGAAAATCATCGGCTCCAAGTGGATCTTCAAGAAGAAGCTCACCAAGGAGGGGAAGGTGGAGTGGTACAAGGCGCGGCTGGTTTCAAAGGGGTACGCCCAGCGGATGGTGAACACTACGATAAAACCTTCATACCGGTGGCGAAGTTTGCCTCCATCTGCTTCATCCTCTCGGTGGCGGTGGCGCACGACTACGAAGTCCATTAAATGGATGTGAAAACCACATTCCTCAACGGTGACCTGGACAAGGAGGTCTACATGGAGGTGCCGGAGGGGGTGGACGCGCTGCCGGGGAAGGTGTGCCGGCTTTGCAAGGCGCTCTATGGGCTGAAGCAAGCGCCACTCATGTGGTACCTGAAAATGGACGGCTTCATGGCCGAGCTTGGCTTCAAGCGCTGCGAAGCAGATCACAACGTGTACATGCAGACGCAGTCGGGGTTGCACCAGATTGTGGTTCTTTACGTGGATGATCTCATCCTCGTGTCATCGGACATGGAGGAATTGGTGAACCTGAAGCAGCAACTGGGCGGTCGGTTCAAAATGACTGACATGGGCGAGCTCGAGTACTACCTCGGCGTCGCCATCAAGAGGGACCGCAAGGCACGCACGCTCGAGATGGGACAGACAAGGTACGTGCAAGAAGTGCTCTGCCGCTACAAGATGGAGGAGTGCAACCCCATCGGCACACCCATGACCACCACATGTGAGCTGAGCTTGAGCATGGGCCCGAGCAGGGAGGAGGAGAAGGAGGAGATGGCAGGTGTGCCATACCAGTCCGCGGTGGGGAGCATCATATACGCCATGGTGGCGACGCGGCCCAACCTGGCCTTTGCGGAGGGCCAAGTGAGCCGCTATGTTGCAGACCCCGGGCCGCTACATTAGCAAGCGGTGAAGCGGATCCTCCGCTATCTCAAGGTGACAAAACAGTTGCAGCTCATGTTTGGAGGGGGAGTGTGTGACGACTCCCTCAAATTGGTCAGCTACTCCGATGCCGACTGGGCTCGTGATGTGGATGACAGAAAATCAACATCGGGTTACATGTTTGTGCTTGGAGGTGTAGCAGTTTCATGGGCAAGCAGGAAGCATGACTGTGTGGCACTCTCCAGCACCGAAGCGGAGTACATCACGTTCACGGAAGCCGCAAAGGAGGCAGTGTGGCTGCGGCGGTTGCTAAAGGAGATCGGGATGCCGCAAAAGAAGCCGACGGTACTCAATGTAGACAACATGAATGCCATCAGCCTGACCCAGAACCCAGTGCTGCACGGGAGAACCAAGCACATCGAGATCCGGCATCACTATGCGCGAGACTTGGTGGCGAAGGGAGATGCGGCTATCGTGCATTGTGGCACTAAGCGCATGCTTGCCGACGCCATGACCAAGGCACAACCCAAGGACAGGCACGACGCAAGCTGCATGGAGCTCGGTCTGCGCTGTGAGGTTTGAAATGCTGCACGTTCCAAGGACAGGACATCAAGGATGCGGTGCAAGGGGGAGATTGTTGACATGATGTGCCCCTTACCATGAATGCCGTTGATTGTACTCCCTGGTTCGACCACTGGGGAGTGGTCAAACACCTAATCTGACTCTAGATTTGGATTCCTTGTATTTTTCATGCAAGATCGAGCTTTGAATCGCTCAATTTGAGTGAGTATTCAGAAAATTGGGCTAGCACGAAGGTCGGGTGTTTGGCGGGTGGAATCTGGTACGCGCCATGGGTGGCGGGATAATCCACCCCCAGTGATCCGAGTTTGTCTCCAATGAGCTTCAAATGCACCTGGGCTATGAATGAAGTGACTAGACGGACTTCCTTGACCAGGGTGGCCTTCCCCTTGACTTCTGGGCAAGGAAAGGCGCTTCGACGGGTCATCGTCGAAGCGCCTCCCGTTGCCTAGCGTGCAAGGCAAGGTGGGCGGCTCCACCAAGGATAACTTCGACGGCCGTAGCAGGGGTTCTACTGCTCCGATTTGAGCGTGTTTGGATGCGTTGGAAAGCTTAGATCACAGGCTATAATTCTCTGATGTACTCTTATTGTTCTAAGTAACAAAATCGTATTTTGATTCAGTTCTACTGAATGCGACGTGTTCTGCCCACTCACATCCGTGATCCTTGTGCTCCACACTCTTCACCATTGGTGTCCATTGGCTGTCCCAAACATTGGAAGCATGTACCAGTGAGAGCTAGGCACTCTTGAGGGTGCCTCCACACCCACTAGTTCCAACAGGGAGACTGTTGGCACTAGTGGGTGTGGAGACTGTTGGCACTAGTGGGTGTGGAGACTGTTGGCACCCACTAGTGCCAAGAGGGAGACTGTTGGCACCCACTAGTGCCAACAGGGAGACTGTAGGCTAGCGACAGCGACACAACCCCAGACGCGAGCAAGACATAGGTCCGTGCAACGACCATACCAAAACTCAAAGGAGGTGACGTGACAAGGGAGGGGGTCGTGTGGAACATGGTTATAAACCCACGTCATGTCTCGGCTGCATCTCGTCTCGGCCATGTAGGACATGGCCTAAAAGGAGAAGAGAGGAGGAAGGGAAGAGGCATGGAGGAGAGTATGGACACCATCAATGAGGGTACGATTCCAGCATTTGAATACGTCATTCTGTTAGAGTGTGTAAGGAGCAGACAGCTCTATACACACCCCGCAAGAGCACAAGACACAGGCCGAGGATCCCATGAACTCCTCGCCACGGTCACAAAAAAATACTTTCAAGCAACAACTATAGGCTAGCTTAGCCTGGGGAAGCTAGGACTCAAGAGTGGAGCAGACGTCACTCTTTTGGCGAAGGGCAAAGACCCTGCGTAAGCGAGATAAGCCATCTGTGAGAAAGAGGATATAGCAGCCAACCCTTCCTAGTGTATCATGGGCAAGAGGTCCCGTGACATTAGCGTGCAAGAGGTCAAGGAGGTAGGGACGTGCGGGATGCAGAGGTAGAGATAGGAGATCGGTCCACTTTTCCTAAGGCGCAGTCAAGATAGTGAGCAGAGCAAGGAGCAGTGAAGGTGGACGATCCAAGACCGTGAGCGGGTTGGTCACGTAGCAAGCTGTCAATGACAGCGGTATGAATATGGCAGAGGCAGCGGTGCCACAACTGTGCACGCGCTAGGGAGAGGGAGCATGTGACATGAACAAGGACAGTGGTAGCAAGATGAGGCTCAAATGACAACACGCAAAACAGGCGGTCACAACGCTTGCCACAAAGCAGAACATGGCCAGTGGTACAGTGCAGCACAGATGCAACACTGCGGCTAGAGGAGAAGTCCATGCCCTTGTCATTGAGAGTCGTAACAGAGAGAAGACTCAGCTCAAGAGCAGGCATGAATAGCACGTCTAGCAAGAAGAGCTCCTCTCCAGGGCCAACAAAGTAGAAAACCCCGACGCCCTAGACTGGTAGGAGCTGGCCACAACCAGTGCGTACAAAGAAAACAGAGCCAACAGGACCTAACGGGACGAACAAGGACCGACAGGAGGTCATGTGGTAGGTGGCTCCCAAAATGAGGATCCTGAAGCCACCCAACACGCGAAAAAATGCTACATTAGGGCTACTAACAGCAATGGTAGAACATGGAGGAAGCTGATGGCCACAAGCAGTAAGGTGACGGGGCAAATTGTAAGACCGCCAGTGGTTAATCCATGAGACATCAGATGGAGAACATCCCTGAACGTGATCCGACGATGGACCACGAATACCCTTGTCCATAGCATACATAAGTGTCCTTACAACCAAACACACACTCTCACCTCCCCAATCACGAAGGTGTCACTGATCGACGGCATGAGAGAGATAGAGAGCAACATCCAGTTGGTGATCGTTATCAGGCAGGTCAAGGATGAGGACGACGCCTGAAAAGGAGCACCGAGAGGGGTAGGTGGACAATGTCCAGGATGGAGGAGAACAGGACCCGGAAGGGGGCTCGTAGTAAACGGGGTCACCGTATCCTCGAGGCCATCCCCAGGAGTAAGGTGGCGGTGGTGAAGCTATGATGGTGTTGTAGGCTACGGAAGGTGTAGAGGAAGATGCAGTGTGACTAGAGGATCCAGCTGAGGCAAGGATGCAAGAAGCACCACCATTACCACTGGAGGAGCAGGCCCAGCGCATTTTCAAGTAGTGTAGTACACTTGGGAGCAGCATGGCCAGTAGCACCATAGTTCCAACACGGAATAGTGTTGGAGGAAGAAGAAGAGGTGGAGCTTTCAGAACCCCGGCCTTTGTCGTGCCCTCCTTGTCCACCGCCGCCAACGACACCACCTCTTCCTTTGCCCTTACCATGAACCCACCCCCACCACCCCCCTGAGAAGCAAGGAAAGAAGCTGTTGTGGTGCAGGTGGCAGAGGATGAGGCAGCAGCTAAGGCGGATGAGGAGAGAAGAGCAGTGGTAGCTACTAAAACTGTTGCGCGATGGATGCGCTTGTTTTGTAACGATCTCCACAAATCAGTGAGGCGCTGGGAGGTGAACTCCCACAGGACGCCAATGCCTGGTGATGCACTAGCAAGGGTAGGAACAGCGGCCAGGCGCTCAAGCTCGGACACTTTCACCTCCCGAAAGATGTCAGATAACTTGGGAATGAGGCTGTTGATTATGGAGAGAAACACGGAATTTGTCTAGGCGTTGCCTTGCCCAGGTTGCAGAGCAAGCGTAGACTACAAGCCCAAAAGGCGTCGGCAGTCTCATCAGCATGCATAGAAAGAGAATTGAACTAGAAAGTGGGAACACTTTCGGGTGCATGTCCAGTCACTGTCATGTGACGCTTGATGAGCACATACGCCCCAACAGGGTCAACAGGCGTGCGCGTGTTGTGTTGGTATTGTACAACCTGATCTCATCGGTGAGATCATCGGGCCCAGCACGAATGAGAGCATGCATAGCATGGACAGACTTAAAGTCTACTAGCATGAATGGAGGATTGGCTGAGGGATTGAGTTCGAGGTGTGATTCTCATTTCTTCTCACCCTGTACCCATACACTGAAGCAAACCTGCCAGGAGTAGAAGGTGAGGTTTGTACTATGCTAACGATGCTAGTGCTTTGGCAGCGACTGCAACAACTGAGAGAAAGGTAGAGCCATCAGAGGTGGATGTGGAAACAGGTGAGGTGGAGAAAGTAGCAGGAATCCCAATAGCAGTGGAGGCAGAAGCAGTACCACACAGTGTGGGTTGGATGCGATGAAAAACGAAGTCAGTAATGTGATCTATAAAGGGTTAGCTACAGAGCTAACCACCTCTGGCAGAGAAGCCGTGAAACCAAAAAATCTCACAAAGGTTTTAACACCTTCTTCCTTTGTTGACATGTATCATGCACCCCAAACTTAATCAAGCATACACTTCACCTTCAAGAGTACTATTACCTTAGCATTACATCTCAAGAAGAGCTCAAGTCGTCAATACGCAAGAGAGCATCAAGGAAGGGTTGATTGATCAGCATGCAAGACAAGTCCTTTTATAGCTGTCTGTCCAGTCTTAGAACTCAGAAATACATTCCTGAGAAGTGGCCTAAACAATCCACATCACCAATAGACTTGCATTGTGGGCTTGACACATAAGCATCCTAGTGTCAAGGTGACAGACCAACCATGTAGCATCCAAGAAGCTACGGACTTTCTTTCTTGGAAGCTTCCATAGCAACCAAGATGTGCATAGGGCCAAGATCGAACTCATGACCTCTCACTTAGCCAAATCAACAAAATGGCCAAGGTAACCACTCACCCACATGGTGTAATCACAGGTCATATCTCACACAACACAGAGAAAAGTTGAGTCATCCTACAACAAATCCAGGGGTCATACCTCCACAAGGAGCAGAGCATTCCTGATCCGTCCTACAACACTGAACAAGGGGGAAAAACATTCAACAAATCTCTCCCTTCCACCTTGCGTCAGTGACCATCATCATTCGCCATCACTTGCGTTGACCATGCCGATACCTTGCATGTCCGCCTGGTGGAGATCCTTGTCCAGTGGCTTTGTACGCATGTCAGTCCGGTTTAGCTTGGTACTAACATACTCGAGCTCCACTGTCTGCTTGTAGACCAAGTCTCGAGCATAGTGGTAGCGGATCTCGATGTGCTTTGTGCGCCTGGACAGGACGGGGTTCTTGGACATCTCAATCGCGCTCATGTTGTCAATCTTGATGACCGTCGCCATTACCTGTGGTGCCTTCATCTGAGATAGCAAGCTTCGTAGCCACTGCATCTCTTTACACACCTCAGCCAAGGCGATGTACTCAGCTTCAGTTGTCGACAGAGAGACGCATTCCTGCTTGTAACTTGCCCAACTGACTGCAACTCCATTCAACATACACACGAAGCCGGAGGTAGATTTTCTGTCATTGATATTCCCTCCCCAATCAACATCGGTGTAGCACATGAGACGGAGTGACGCGGATCTAGCGATGCCTCCAAACTGGAGCCCCACGTGCCACATTCCCTGAAGGTAGCGCATGATGCGCTTCATAGCCTGCCAGTGAAGTGGACCAGGATTGGCCAAAAACCGGCTCACATGCCCAACAACATGGGCTATATCTGGTCGTGTGGCGACCATGGCATAAATCATACTGCCCACTGCAGACTGGTATGGGATTCCCAGCATGTCACTTTTTTCCGCTTCATTGGATGGAGACATGGAGGAAGAGAGCTTGCACTCTTTCTAGTGATGGGAGAGGAATCATCCTCATGGTGAGGAGGATCAGATACATCAGAATCAGAGTCTGATTCCTCCGAGTAATCTTCATCAGCTCTTCTCCCTATTACAGCACCTAGCTCATGCATTGTGCTGGTGCTTCGTCTCCCTCCTCAAGGAGAGTGAGCCACTCTCCCTGTTTTGGAGCGTTCTCGAGTTCGAGAAGCTCTCCCGTACTCACAGACCTTTCGTGAAAATCCGCGTCTTTGCTACGGATGACCTTCTTGGTCCCTTGGTCCCACGGTCTATATGCTTTGTGGACGGTGTCATAGCCGATGAAAATGCACTTTCGTGCTCTTGCATCAAGCTTTCCAGGACCCTCACCGGCCTGGACCTTTGCAAAGCTGGTGCAACCGAACACCTTGAGATGGGAGGCGTCCGGCTTCTTTCCTGACCATTCTTCTTTAGGCGTCTTCAGCTGCTGTGTCTGCTTCTTCTTGCCTCCACTGCGTAGAGCTGCTGCAGGTGTGAGGATCACAAGGTAGGTAGCCGTACGTTCTGCTTCAGCCCAAAACCTAGGAGGCACCTTAGCATCAAAGGGCATGCACCTTGTCATGCCCAGGAGGGTCTAGTTCATCCTCCCTGCTACGCCGTTGCTTTGAGGTGAGTAGGGGGTAGTTTTCTGGTGTTCAATGTCCTGCAACTTGAGCCACTCCCTGCAGGCTTTGTACTCTCCCCCATTGTCTGTCCTGAATGCGTTCACCTTTTTTCCACTCTGTCACTCAACCATAGCAACAAAAGCCTGCAGATTCTCCTTCACCTCACTTTTCTTTTTGAGAAAGCATATCCAGACTTTGCGACTGTTGTTGTCGATGCATGTGAGGAAATATCTGCTGCCTCCATTTGACGGTATGCGAAAGGGACCACACACGTCTGAGTGGACAAGGTCAAGGGGTGCAAGAGAACGCGTGCCATTGCGCTTGAAGGGTTTCCTTTTCGCCTTGCCTTGAAGGCATGGTTCACACATGATCTCGGCTCCCTCCACCTCATCACCTAGCTCCATCCCACGCACTAGCTCCTACTTTCCCATGAGCTTCAATGTGCGATGACCCATGCCCAAAGCACCTGTGCCACAGGTTCTCAGAGGATGTGCACATGCTAGAATGAACAGCCCCGGTGGTTGCATTTGCTTGTGGTTTTGTTGTCGAATCGTCTGCTGCCAGTGCTTCTGCTGCTCCAACATGTCCTTCCTCATCTGAATCTACATTGGTGCTCTGCTCATCATCTCTCGACTGAAGATTCAGCCGTTGAGGTTGTCGTTTTGGTATGCAAGACGTAGACTCCATCAACGCAAGGAACCTGTGCAACAATCGTCTTGGCAGAGTAGGAGATGTTGATGTCCTTGGTAAGGACTATCACCGTTTCCTTCTCTGTAAAGACCACTGTCATGCCATGGTCAGCTCTCTTAGAGAAATAGAGCAGGTTGGCTGTGAAGGAGGGCAAGTAGACCACCCCCTCTAGCTTGAGGTCGGAATCTCCATCGTTGACACCCACTGTGACCAGCTTGTCACCAATCCCCTCAATTGTCTCAACCTTGCCGTTGGCGACTCTTAAGTTCTTGTTGCATGGACCAAGAGAGATCAAGTCTCTCTTCTTGTAAGTGGTGTGCTCGTTTGTGTCCGAGTCAAGGCCGTAGGCTCCTGGCCTGAATATCGCCCTCCCTTTGTTGGAGGCACACTCAGCCATCAAGCTTGTAGGATCCTTCCCACCATTTCCCCCTCGGCATTCATTCCCGTCTCCTCCCTCTCTCTTGGATGCACGGCACTCTCGAGCCCAGTGTCCAGCCTTGCCACAGTTATTGCAGTTTCCTTGGCTCTTTGCACCCCTTCCACTATTGCTAGTATTGTTGCTTCCCTTGTACCCTAAGGAGGAGGTATTGCGGAAGGTGCCGCTGCTCCGTGAGGCAAAGGAAGCCATGTTTGTTTCACTGCTGCTACGACGCATGGCTTCATTCCTCACATACTCAAAGACGGTGGTATAGGAAACTTAATCTTCAGTGCACCCTCCAATCACTGTTATCATGGGGCCCAAGCTTTCCGGCAGGGTCATCAGAAAAATCATGGCCTGCATATCGGATTTCGGCTCCCATCCCATGCCGGTGGCTTGTTGCAAGAGCGTCTCAAACTTTTGCATAAAGGCGGAGACATCCTCACCTTCACCAAGCCTCATACTGATGAGGTTTTGTAGAATGAAGAGACGGTTGGCAAGTGAGGAGGACTGAAACACCTTGCCCAGTTTGGCGTATGGCGCGACTGCCACTGTACAACCGCTAATGTGTGAAAGGACTGAGGGTTGTATGGAGGACACAAGAATGGCGAGAGCCTTCTTGTTGACCTTGATCCATGCCACAAGGTCAGCACCCTCTTCCTTTGGTGGTGGGATAGTTCCGTCAAAATATCCTAGAAAATCTCTATCATCCATAATGATCTCAAACTGCCACTTCCAGAGCGCAAATCCCTCTCCATCAAACTTGAGGATGGGCGAATGATTCACTAGTTCCTCTGTCCCTGCCATCCCTACAACTACAACTCTTACAGCTACTGCACCTGTTGTTGATGCCGATGTACCTGTGTTTGAGGCCGTTGTAGGCTGTTGGTGAGAAGAGGCAACTGCTTTCCCTGTTCATGTTGGCTGTTGCAAGCAGATGTAGGCTGATGTAGGCTGATGTAGGGTGATGTCAGCTCCCAAGGTGGAAAGGTGCAGATGTGTTGCATTCCCCTCCGGCTGATGATTGACCTACAAACACACAAGTTGAGTGAGAGCGCAGGCGCTCTCACTGCTTGTGACTTTAGCGGTTGCGTGCATGAAACTTCTCTAACCAGAGGAGTGGAACCATAACCCTTTGTTAGCTACTGAGCTAACCACCTCTGGCAGAGAAGCCGTGAAACCAAAAAATCCCACCAAGGTTTTAAATACCTTCTTCATTTGTTGACATGTGTCATGCACCCCAAACTTAATCAGGCATACACTTCACCTTCAAGAATACTAACACCTTAGCATTACATCTCAAGAAGAGCTCAAGTCGTCAATACGCAAGAGAGCATCAAGCAAGGGTTGATTGATCAGCATGCAAGACAAGTCCTTTTATAGCTGTCTGTCCAGTCCTAGAACTCAGAAGGACATTCCTGGGAAGTGGCCTGAGCCAGACACATCACCAATAGACTTGCACTTTGGGCTTGACACATAAGCATCCTAGTGTCAAGGTGACAGACCAACCATGTAGCGTCCAAGAAGCTACGGACTTTCTTTCTTGGAAGCTTCCATAGCAATCAAGATGTGCATGGGGCCAGGATCAAAATCATGACCTCTCACTTGGCCAAATCAACAAAATGGCCAAGGTAACCACTCATCCACATGGTGTACTCACAGGTCATATCTCACACAAGACAGA
>SZWC01014923.1:50100-61513 GCA_023375785.1 Penium margaritaceum
ATGGGGATTGACGCGGGTCAAAACCTGTCCGCGGACCTGCACTCGGAATTTTGACAAAGTCCCCGAGTAACAAAAGATGTTACTAAGTTGTTGACTCAGAGCCAGGATTTTGGCTTTTCCTCAGTAACAACCTGTACTACTGGTTCCGGTGGATCGTATCCACGGGATTCCTTAGCAATCTTCTAGGGATAAATCACCAGATGTACATTTGTTACTCGTTTGGTGGATTTTGTACCGTGAATCGAAACGCGGTCGACTCCCCGAGCCGCCCCGCACACCCCAACTTTGGAAGCCCGTATCTCCCTCATTACTTGTCCAATTCCGGTGATTCAGCTGCCACCAAATTCAGTGAGACGTCGAATTGCAGGAACTTTAATCCAATATGGATTTAGAGTACTCTCAAGGCAGCTAGACTAAAATACAAGGATTTTCCCTTCTCGAGCAGCTTGTCGAAGCCTCCCGGTGCCGCATCCGGGCATGGTAAGGGGCAAGATAAAACATTCTCCCCCTTCCACCTTCTATGCCCATTGTTCCTGCTTACTCTCACTCATCATCCTCTGCATCCTTGAGCTCTTCAAAGCTTTTCATCCCAAGTCCGACTACGCTCATCACGTGCCGATCCACTGGTTGGACTTTGGTCAAGCAATCCGCAAGCATGTGGCGCAGCGGAGGCAGAGGAGGAAGAAAATGAGGAAGAAGCCGTTATAGCACCAGTTGTGGCGGCAGTGGAGGAGCCGACGCCTGTAAGAGCCCAATGAGCATGCATGGCGGAGGCGAGACGGGCATCATCACAAGGTACCGGACACTTCGGGGCAGAATATCCAGGAGCACCACAGTCCTAACAGGTGACCTCGGTGGAGACAGCAGGGGCATTGGATGTCTTACCATCGTGACCACGACCCTTGCCTCATCCTCGCCCGGACCCGCCTCCTCCGCCACGACCAGCATCGTGAGAAGCATGGACAGCACCCGTGAAGGGAGAGGATGGAGTGGAGACAGGAGCTGCAGAGGAGGAGGATGAGGCAGTGGTGACAGCAGCGAGTGAGGCACGAGGTATTTATTTTGCAAGTTGCTCCACCAGTTGGTGAGACGGGCAGCAGTGAACTCGCAGAGTGATCCAATCCCTAGGGGTGATTTAGCGAGAACTGGGGAAGCAGCAAGGCGCTCAAGCTCAGAGTGAGAGACATGTAGATATAGGTCAAAAATCCCGGGGATGAGACCAGTGACAATGGATAAGCAAGCAGAGAGAGGGCCATGTGTTGCTGTTCCCAGGTTGCGTAATAGGCGTAGTCTCTGTGCCTAGTACTCATTAGCCGTTTCATCCGTGCGCATGTGAAGGGTGTTGAACTACACAATGAGGGTACTTTGAGCAGCATGTCCAGTCATTGTCTTACAGCGACGAATGAGTGCATAGGCCCCAATGGGGTCAGCAGGGACACCACGAGCCGAGTCAGCATTGTACATACCAATGTCGTCCAGCAGTCCTTCAAACTCGGCGTTGATGAGAGCACAAATGGCACAGGCGGCCTTGGCTGGCTGAGGGACAAAAAGAGGCTTGGCTATGGAGTGGTATTCTCACAATAGGTCACCTTGTGCCCATGTGCTAAAGCAGGTTTCCCATGAGAAGAAGGTGAGTTTATAAGTGAACTGTGGGGCTGCACTCTTGAACTTTTTCTGTCTTGGTGGAAGGAGCACCAGAGCAAGTGCAGCAGCTGAGAGAGTGGGAGCAGTGGAGTCAGTCGCCGTAGTGGCGGATACAGAGGACTCGGCAGAAGCTGTCTCCTCAACAAGAAGGACAATGGCAAGGGTAGGGATGGCACGCAGGCGCTTTATAGCCGGATTGGCCACATTTGCAGCCAGATCTTGTTGGGTCACTAAGCCACTATGGAGTTCTTCTTCTACTCTACAACGTGCAGCCTGTGCTTCACTGAGAGTAGCTTGGAGAGCCTCGATGGTTTGTGTTGGCAAAGGCATGATGTACAAGAATGAGCAGTCAAAGACATGTGCAAGGGGGTGTTTGAGAGAGAGAGAGAGAGGGAGGTTGAATGCTCACCAAGCTAGCGGCGTGGCATGAGAGAGAAGAGAGGGGGCACCACTGCAGCAGCTGAGGAGAACAAGACCGCCAACCACGTGGAGATGGCCACGACAAGGTAGAGGAGACCTGTGACAGTGGCCCCTGCCACTACTGCGGCTACAAATGCAGCAAGGACACATGTGGTGACGTGATGGGTAAGGTCACGCAGCGTACTCGTAGGTATCAATAGTGCTGCTGTAGTAGACACTTAAATGGAGCAGATGGCGCTTGAGGTTGCGTCAGTTGCATAGACTGTAATGGTGGCAACGGCAGCAGCTGTTGCTGTGACCTGTGTGGCGATGTTGGCTGCTGCAGCGGCAAGTATTGTCAAGGATGCAGCTGCATGAGCATGTACCTCAGTTGCTCTCCCCATTACGGTTTACGTGGAAGCCCTGCTTGCATGGCCCGTGGCTGAGGATATGGAAGCAGCACCAGCTTCGGCGTCGAGTACAGCACCGACTAAGCTAATGGAGTCGATGTGTACTGGTAGGAAAATGATATGCCCGGAACTTCACATACCATTGATGGCTCAACGGTGTCAGTAGCTACATGACCAGGAGTGGCGTTGAAGTCGGGTGCAAAAGTAGAAGGTGTCGGCTCGGTGGGCTGCATACCTGAAGAGGGAGAACGGGAAGGTGGGAGGTCATTTGCCATATACACCTGACGTTCGATCGCACGCTCCGTCGCTTCAGTCTCCGCTTCCCGCTCACTACGCTAATATGTGGGATCTAGTAAATGCACCCACGGTGGCGCGGAGTTGTTGCTCTGTGGGGTGGATCGAAGGTCCTTCAGTCCTCCCACTCCACACGCCGTGTCAGGCGTGCTATTGTACGAGGTGAGTCGAGCTCTTTGTCGGGAGGCCCGTCAAGAGGCGGGGAATCCAACGTAGCAGTTGAGTCGGCTACAGAGGCAACCGAAGACGCGAGAGGGATTTCCAGTCCTGGTGGAGAGAGAGATATATTAGCTGTGGAAAGAGAACCAGTGGGGTGCATGTTGTGAGAAAACTATACGCAGATGTCCAGACGAACTGCAGCAAGATGCCTGAGAAGGAGCGGCAGGCGCGAGTTCAATATGGCGCTGCTTCCGCCGCATGTTGCTACGGGCAGACGCCGACTGCAAGGGGTGTGGAATGCAGTAGATGCAGCTACTCGTGCACATGAGATGAGTGCTGGGGCACGAGCATGCGTGAGACGTACTGTTGTCTCCACAACTGTGTGACATAAGAGGTCACCCTAGGCAAACGACATGGCCAGAAGATGGGCCAGCTCTGTACCCACAAGCCGTAGATTGAAGAAGCGTGAGTATGGATTCTCATTGCTCTGATACTAGTAGTTGCTAGCACGTGTTTCTCATGGTGTTGTGTGATAGTACGACAGTGAGCTGTGAGCATCGCACACCATGGATGTGGTAAGATTCTGCCTTAGAACCAAGTGTCACAAGAACAGACAAGAGTTTGGACGGGGGGAGCGAGAATCTCAGACGCTAGTGAGTACACACCCACACCAAGAAATCGCTCGGGTGAGCATGCACCTCCACCCGAGGGTCGAACCTAGCCTCTCGGAAATAACCGAGGGTGGCTTCTCACCAATGTGCGGCCAGAGACCGACACGGTGGCCCCCTAAGGTGACAGCACCTGGTCATCCTTGTCTCAGATGTCGTGCTGAGGAATACGAGATTTGTTCTCTCATCACTGAGCATGAGACCTATGTCACTACATTCCCCGTGGCATTGTTCAACGACACCTCCACACCACAAGTGGTATCCGAGTACCTCTTCTCTGGGGACATGGGAAGGAGTGACTACATTGTAGGGCTAGAGAGTGTGAGATGAGGGATGTAGAGGAGTGGCTGCGTGCACTATAGAGTACGTTGGGTGAGCTGCTCACTGAGGGTTGTAGTGGACACAACACAGATGGTTCCATTGCATCCTCAGATAACGCCTCACAGGATGAGGATCCTGAGATAGTGGGTAGTGATGACACCCCAGATAGCTTGGAGACGTCCTTCGGCTCCTCTCCATCCTTTTCCTTTGCATGTGTACCATCTCTCTCTTCCTCTGAGCCATGCACATCTCCTCTCTCAGAGCATGACACTTCCTCCAGGTTCCCTAGTTGAGCATTTTTCTGAGTCCAAGCACGTGTGGAAAGGTACCTCTTCAGGAGACGTGGCACCCGTAGTTATCCGGTTTAAGGCAGCATAGATGGAGGTGGAGGTGTTACGCCGAGTGGTAGACTCCTTGTCTACCACCTACAGTGAGGTGTTAGTGGTGCTCGAAGATGTTGAGTTTGAGGTTAGCATAGTTACACAAGCGGATCATGCCGAGATGTGTGACCACGCCTCTCTTCTCCATGGTGAGTTGGTTGCAGCACAAGAGCACCTACGCACATCGGAGTGTGCAGTTGTTGTATGGACTGTACAAGTGAGTTCCATACACACAGATCCAGCTCCTTCTCCACCCTCCACTCAAGGACCTTCCAGCACCATCCTCTCCACCTATACTACTTCAGGATCTGGTAGTTGGGACCTCTGACATCGCCCAGATGTGGGGAGTTCATCTTCTCTCTCCTCTCAACCACGGAGCATCTAGTAGCTTCTTCTCCACTCCTGCACCCTCTGAGTCTACTGAGAGCGATACCCATGATCGTGCAAGTTGGGATATATGGCAGCTTCCATATGTGTGAGGTGAGACCATCCCTCTCTTCTCGTACCACTCTGGACGTGGTGAGGACAGGCGTTAGAAAGTGCATGAGCGAGTTGTGCACATGGTAGCATTCTAGCCTCATCCTCATATCTTTGATGAAATTTTCATATCTTCAACTATTGTCAGGTGAACTCATTGTTGAATTGTTCTTCCCAAAATAGTTTCAGCCACGGGGAGATGTAACGTTATCTATAAGTGGCCGGTTCTTAGCCTTCTGCACCCAAGGGGAGCAGATTCATCCTAGCACGACGGTGTTGGCGTTCATGTTCCTAAGACTCTCTCATCGAGGAGGAGCATTTGTATCCTCTCAGCTGGTACCTTGTGAACAGCTCTTGCAGCCCAGAGGGAGTGTTGGTCTATGGGCTCTGAGTTGTCTGATTTTCATACAGTTGTGTGTAGTGAGAGATTCCTAGTTTGTACTCATGGTCCTAGAGACGTTACGTCACTCCCGAGACACCATGTTGCATTTTAACCACCTAGTTCACCCTTGTATGGCTCATGGAGTTTTCTCTGCGGTCGAAACTCAGGCGCTGGTGGTTTGTGCCTGTGCTCCAGGAGACCCCATGATGATTTGCCACATATTCTCTTCGACAAGTTTTGCATTCTCCTTGTGGTCGAGAATCGGGTACACGATGGTTTGTATCGGTACCTCTAGAGACCCAGTAATGATTGATCGTGTCTTTGTTGACTTTTGTCATACATTTGTAGTTTGCATGTGGCCAAGACACGGACACCTAGCTACATGCTTCGCCGTCTCGGGAGGCCCAGACTTGCCTAGCTTGGCTTACCGTTGATGCTAGTTTATCACAGTAGAGTCTGGATGTGTTTTGGGTATGTTGCATATTTTCTTGTCGATCGAGACCCGGGCACATGGTTTCAGTATTCTAGTGCCTCAGGAGACCTCCCTTGTGTGTTTTCACGTTTTGTGACATGTGTATTCCCCGTTTGGGCCTATTGGCACGACGGGGATGATAGGGCCTAGTAAGCTAGACGCCTATCCCAAGTATATAAGCTCTCACTAGGGCTCATTGTATTCTCTCCTTGATATTTAATCTGCATATTTTAGACTCAGCTAGATTTTGGTGCTGGCATTCTCTTGCTCATTTTTGTAGACAGGCTTGCTGGACTAGCAAGACGCAGCAAGCAAGTGCAAGGAGTCAGATAAGGCCAAGACAGGCCATGGATTGCTTGACGGGAGTTAGAACGAGCGAAGAACAAGAGAGGAGTCACAGCAGTGCGAGGTCTTAGGTGACGGGCAGCGAGCGAGCGAGAAGCGAGCTCGCTCTCGCTCGCTACCCTCGAGCTGTGGGTGATCGAACCACCTGTCCACAATAAAAATTACTCCTACAAGCCTGTCAAGTTTCAGGACAAAATACGTTGTGGGTGTGCACCCTGCTCGGTGGGCAACAGCACCAAGAGTGAGCCTGCGACACGTGAGCATCAGGATGTGGTTTATGTCCACATAAATCCAGGCATGTGTAGTCATGCAGCCAGGTCACCACGGTGAGGTCATCAGAGGAGCCGTCTCTCTCCGGTCAGTCACCTGCATCAGTGAGGTGAGGGTGCAACGAGGCCAGAGGTCACTACGTGATACTGTCACACACATCAACACTCCCCCATGACCCACAGCCGACACGAACTCAGACACTCACAACACGACACAAACGTCACAAGACGTAACACGAGACTGAACTGTACACAAGCATTGGCACGACACATCAACCAGGAGCGTCACGGGAACATAGCAACCCAACGGAGTGAACTGCAGTCTTGAACGCATTGCTGCTTAGTGCCTTCGTGAGGAAGTCAGCTCGCTGCTGTCGGGTGTCAACCCAGACAATCTGAACATCGCCTGCAGCCACACGCTCACGGACAAAATGATGTTCCACATTGATATGCTTCGTGCGAGTGTGATGCATTCCATCATGCTCAGCAATAGCCTTNGTGCTTTGATTGTCACAGCGCAAAGTGATGCAGCGGATGGGAACACGCAACTGCTGCAACAAGCGACACAGCCAAACACTCTCACAGGTGCCTGCACCAAGCGCGACATATTCGGCCTCACTAGAGCTGCGTGCGACACAGCCTTGCTTGCCACTTTTCCACGCGATGGCCGTCCCACCGACAAGAAAGACATAGCCAGTGCGACTGCGAGCATCTGCATCATGCGCCCAGTCACTGTCAGTGTAGCCATCGACGACTACCGACGGCTGTGCCCAGAAGCAGAGGCCCACTCGCGCAGTGGAAAGTGCATACCTGACGACGCGCAATGCTGCCTCCATGTGGCGCGCTCTCGGGAACTGGGAGAACTGGGCAAGGAAGTTCACAGCAAAGGCGACGTCTGCTCTGGTGGTGGTAGCCAGATACATCAGGGAGCCTATGACTCAAAGATAGTCTGTGACATCCACCGGCTCCCCCAGCTTTGATACATCCAGAGTTTTCAGCAGCCTCTGCCCAGCGGGCGTCATCGGTGTTGATGCGGTGGGCACGGCCTCAAGGAGGGCGGCAAAGCGCTCCCCCAGGCTCCTCACGTACGCCGCCTGGTGAACGTGAAGAACGCGACGAGCACGATCTCGCTCAAGCTCCATGCCGAGAAAGACACGTGCTGGACCCAAATCTTTCATCTTGTATGCAGACTGTAGTAAAGACTTCACAGATGACACTGCCTCTCGACTCGGAGAGGCGATCAGCAAGTCATCGACGTAGACGAGGATGGCAGCAAACGGTGCAGACCGAGGTGTGACGAAGAGGGAAGGATCCACTGTGCTATGTTGGTACCCCCCCTTTTCAAGGGTGGAGGTGATCTCCTGATTCCAACACCGTGGTGACTGCTTGAGACCATAGAGGGCTTTACGCAGTCTCCAGACTCTGTCGGTGCCATCCGATTGTCCATGCAAGAAGGCATTGTTCACGTCCATTTGCTCGAGCTCCCAATCATGGTGTGCTACGAGACTTAGGAGGGCGCGAGCCGTGGTGTATCGTCCGACGGGAGCGAATGTCTCGTCGAAGTCAACCCCAGGGACTTGGGAGAACCCCTTGGCGGTGAGGCGTGCCTTGTACTTGTCAAGTGCACCGTTGGGTTTGTACTTCCGACGGAAGACCTAGCGGGCGTCGATGGCCTTACGACCGGGCGGTAGATCGACCAGCTCATAGACAGCATGGTCATCTAGGGCTCTTAGCTCGTCCCGCATCGCAGCCTCCCATTGTTGTGCGTCTGGTGCCGTGCGTGCCTGTCGCACCGTGGTCGGATCAGGCGACGTGGGTGTAGAGGCAGACGTTGCGTGGCACTCAGCGATGCTGCCAAGAATGGCAGCATCAAGCGCGCGCTCATGTTCCGTCCGGAGCAGTGTGTAGCCGAGGACTGAGCTAGGGTGGACAACTCCTGTCGCCAAGCCCAAGGCATCCATGCCGGTTGGCAAGGCTGGGGACTGCGCAGGTTGGGACTGGGGACGGACGACGGGCACAGAGACACTGGAGGAGCGCGTCGGAAGGGCGCAAAGACGCCCACCACGGACAAATGGAGAGACAGGTGCGACAGGTGCCGGACGGGGAGGATCTCCGGATGACGGAGAAGCAGGTGCGGAACGAGTGGGCACGTCAGTGGGCGGACTGGATGGGGTCGTAGAGGACTGTGCAGGGGACACGGACAGAACAGGTGAGGATACATCAGGAGACGTCGGAGCGCCAGACGAGTCCGATGACACAGACGGCAGGGACCCTAAGGACGGCGTGGACACGGTGCTGGGCACCGGAGGACGCTCGGAGGGTGAAGGCTGCTGGGGAGACGCAACAGCAGGGACCATAGGGACACCTTCCCCCCGCAACCGACAGAGCGGCAGAAGGGGGTCAGCGGACGAGGGACGACGGAGGTCACGGAGAAATGTGGACTCGAAGAACAAGGCATCACGGGACTCAACGACACGCTGGCGCTCAGCGTCCCAGAAGCGCCACGCCTTGGACTGCGCAGAAACGCCCAAGAAGGGACAGAGGCGACCACGCGGGGATAGCTTCCCATCGCGGAGATCCTCAGGCAGCCAGACAGACGCAACGCAGCCCCNAGGGACAACTTCCCCCCGCAACCGACAGAGCGGCAGAAGGGGGTCAGCGGACGAGGGACGACGGAGGTCACGGAGAAATGTGGACTCGAAGAACAAGGCATCACGGGACTCAACGACACGCTGGCGCTCAGCGTCCCAGAAGCGCCACGCCTTGGACTGCGCAGAAACGCCCAAGAAGGGACAGAGGCGACCACGCGGGGATAGCTTCCCATCGCGGAGATCCTCAGGCAGCCAGACAGACGCAACGCAGCCCCAGACGCGCGCAAGGCGGAGGTCAGCGCGCGTGCCATACCAGCGTTCAAACGGAGTGACAGTGCGAGGGAGAGGACCGTGGGGAACACGGTTCCAGATCCAGGTCATGTAACTCATGGCTTCAAAGGCAAACAAGGGGGAGAGGCCAGACTCAGACAAGAGGGTGCGAACACCATCAGCAAGCGTCCGGTTCCAACGCTCAGAGACCCCGTTTTGTTGGGGTGTGTAGGGAGCAGAGGTCTCCAGACACACCCCTTTGGACTCAAGGAGCCGGGCGGTGGGTCCGAGAAACTCACCGCCGCGGTCACTGCGGAAAACCCGCAGCGAGCGCTGACACGCGCGTTCAGCTTGCACCAGCCAGGACTCAACGATAGCACAGACATTGCTCTTCTGACGAAGAGCGAAGACCCAACGAAAACGGGAGAAATCATCAGTAAGGCAAAGGACAAACCGACCGACACCCCCAAGGAACTCGTGAGGGAGGGGACCCATGACGTCGGCGTGGACGAGGTCAAGGGGGTGGGAGGTCTGGGATTCAGACGAGGCAAAGGGAGAGCGATGCATTTTGCCTTGGGCACAGTCAAGACAGTCAGAGGGACAAGGTCAAGGAAAGGTGGAAGGAGTGAGACCAACAGCGGGCTGGAGCTTAAGCATGCTAGAGATGGTATCAGTGTGCACGTGACCAAGACGACGATGCAGGAGCTGAACAGCGTCAGGGGAGAGAGAGGGTGCGACATGGACGAGGGAGGACCCAACAGAGGCGGCAGAGGGGGCAAGAAGAGGAACACGGTACAGTTTATCACACTTGACACCACGCAAGACGACACGGCCGGACGGACGAAGACGGACCGTGCCAACACCCTGACTGGCTGAGAAATCCATGCCTTGATCATCAAGGGAAGGCACTGACAGCAGGCTGAGCTCCAAAGACGGCACATACAGAACGTCAGGAAGAAACAGTACTCCGTTGGGGCCAACAAAACGAACCACACCGACGCCCTGGACGGGGAGCAACTGGCCGGATCCAGTTCAAACAAAGCGAACGGAGCCGGCAGGGCCCAACGAGACAAATGCAGAACGGACAGATTTCATGTGGAGGGTGGCTCCCGAGTCAAGGACCCAGAAGCCACTAGAGACACGGGTGCGAGGGAGGACGCCACAGGTAGCAACAGTGCCAACGGAGGGAAGAGACGAAGAACACACAGAAAGACAGTGAGGAAGAAAGACAGACTGCCAATGCTCGACCCACGGGACAGACGCCAACGGTGACCCAAGAACATGGCCGGAGGGATCCCCACGCAGAACACTGTCAGTCTGACACGAGAGACCTCTGGCCAAAGACGTCACACTCTCACCTCCCTGATCGCGAAGGTGAAAACGTTGGAGGAGAGACGGCTCCAGCTGGCGCTCGCCGTCCACCGAGGGTGCAGATGATGGAGGAGCAGACCCAGAGGATGGAGGAAGCCACGGTGGCGCAAAGTAGGCAGGTGAAGGGGGGTCGGCGTACACAGGCGCTCCATAGGGCGGCGGCCATCCCCAGGGGTACGGGACCAACGGAGCGGGTGGAACACCAGCGGTGGAGTAGACCTGAGCAGAGGAGGAGCTGGTGGAGCGGGAAGAGGTGCTGGAGCTGGAGCTGGAGCTGGCGGTGGAGGAAGAGGAGCCGCTGGTGCGTGCCCAGTGGGCACGCATGGCGCGGGCAAGGCGGAGGTCGTCAGGGGGTGCAGGGCACGTACGAGCAGAATGCTCGGAGGACCCGCAGTTCCAGCAGAATACCTCACCAGGAACACGAGATGGAGGTTTGTCCTTGGCCTTGCCCTTGCCCTGGCCACGACCGCGTCCACGACCACGGCCCTGTGAGGCAAGAGCTGTGGCCGTAGAGGTGGACGGTGAAGAGGAGGTGGTGGCGGCTGATGAAGAGGCAGAAGAGGGAGAAGAGGAGGCAGTGGTAAGAGTGGCTACGCCGGCCACTGCTGTACGGTGTAGGCGTTTGTTCTGGTGGCTGGTCCACCAGGCAGCAAGACGCTCAGCGGTGAAGTCCCAAAGCGCACCCACACCAGGCGGAGACTTGGGGGGAACCGGCTGTGAGGCAAGACGCTGTAACTCATCAGCCTTGACGTCACGAAGAAGATCGGACAGTTCGGGGATCAACCCGTTGACCATGGTGAGGACAGCAGACAGTTGCCCTGGGGCAGCCTTGTCAAGCTCACGAAGCAGTTTGAGACCGCGAGCCCAGTAAGCATCAGCCGTTTCGTCCGCACGCATCAAGAGCGTGTTGAATTGAACGGTGAGCGCACTTTGAGCTGCCTGACCAGTGACCGTATTGCGA